>JAYRCO010000205.1:0-38958 GCA_037042815.1 Ceratobasidium papillatum | reverse complement strand
TGACCACAAGGTCTTTGGTTCTGGAGGCTCTGGGAGCTCTCAGAGCCCTTCCAGAGCCAGATGAAGTTTGCTGATGTAACCGCGCATTAGCTTATTGTTACTCTCATATGGACGCAAAAAAGGCACACCAACAGTCAGGCCTTTCAGTAGGTTGACGACGGGGGCGGTTTTGTAAAGTTGTTTTGTAGTTAGCAACTGTGTAGACTGTGCCGGGTTGTATTCGGTAGTGCTGGACTGATGTGGCGAAGGGCAAGCTGCAGCTCCTGATCGCTACTAACTTATACGATAGGGAGATCACCATTCAAAATTTTTGTACGTATAGATCATTGCCAGTTTCAGTTTGTGCCACTACGCCTCGGGTTTGCGGTAATTCTGCCATTCTGCCATCACTATCTCAGCCAAAAGGTGGTTTGCTAACTCGGCTACTGAGCGCTACCTAAGCTAAACTAGACCCTTGGCTGGGCGCTACCGGCTTAGGTAGCGCTCAGTAGCCGAGTTAGCAAATCGCCTTTTGGTCGAGATATATACCCTGCAGCGCGGTTCCATCCATGTCAAGCATGCACCCAAGCACGATTGAATTTTAAGCTGTATGCAGTTGCACCAGGTGTGGTTATTCCCTATTCATAATCACCTGAAAAGAGGGATGTTTTGGTCTTGAAAGTGGCAGCACCAACTTTAAGTCACCAAATTCAGACATAGATCACGACACAATAGCCACGCAAAAAATATCAATTAGCCACAACAAGTCGATTAGCCGTCTGGTTCAAACAGTCAACCCAGGCTCACCCATAGACTCGCTCTAGGCTAAGATTACCAAATGTTAAAAGTAGCTAATGACCTCAACGATATAAGTTACCAGAACGTGTGCAGGTTCTAACGAGTCTCAATTATACTTAGAAGCAGTGAATTCGAATTGTAGTCTGGATGGAATATCACGAGGCAACGACACGATCTTATACGCGCAACTCGCCGTAATACAATAGCCGGCTGCTTGTTAATACTCAAACTAATTACGCCAAAGTTCCGATTTTAAATCAAAACTTAATTAAGGGGGAGTAGGATATTACTGTGTCAAACGGTCACTTCGCTGCTTACACATCATCCCTTTCCCGCATGGACTGTAAGGCCAGTCAGGCTAAGTACCACCCATAGCAGCCCGAATACTTGTATAATCCGCCAGATACCTGAGTCACGTTGCAGTCGCGACAGTGGCGAATTCGGATCCTCTCGTGGAATATGTGAATATCCTCCTTGCCCGCCTGTCGCTCTGCGCGCATGAGGGGAAGCGTGGTTATAGGCACTACCTGTGCGTTGATGGGGATGATGTCCACGCTCAAAATGCCCTGCCCGATGCCTTCGAGGTGATTCCCACGCATGAGTGGCCCGTGGCCGCCGGGATAATGATGGGTCATATGACCAGGGAGAGTCTGTTGTGGGATGTGTTCTAGCAGTAGACGATCCGGCCAGTGTCCGATCGTATGTTCTCCTGGTATATCAAGTCAGACCAATTACAGATCTAGTAATAACGACCGAGATATTCACCTTGATCGATCGTCATTGAGAGTAGCATATGCCTCATTCACCGCAAGAAATGAATCTTTTGTTGTAGGATTGACGTCAGGATGATATTTCTTGCTAAGCTAGGATGGGAGATGTTACTAAAGATACAGTATGAGTGAATGTTTTAAACTCACGGTATAGAAACTGGACTTTATTTGGCCCTTGGTAGCATTCTGAGGTATCCCGAGGGTCTCATAGTGAGTGGTCCGTAATATCCGAGTATGTGCAAAAGATCGAACACCAAGCGGCAGATGGCCAATTATATACAATCCATTTCCCGAATTTATCCCACTGAAAGTTGTCGCAAAGAGTGAGCGTCGTGTTGGACAGATGACGAATGTGCCCAATGACATCGAGGTCAGATTGAGGCAAGCTCCATTGCAAATCAGAAGATTTGATCACGTGCGACGCCGGACTGGTCAATATTTTGTGGCAGCAGTCACCCAGTGTTCGGAGCGCAGAATCCAGGCTCTAGTAGATATCAATTATAGCCCTAGTGATATCTTAATCCATGCAAATCTTATGTTTCTATTTTGTTTGAGGCACTTCTATGGCATTGAACATTATACAGCCTCGACATCCTGAGAGCGAAACGATGGATCAACCCAGCACTGCTAGAGATGTTCAACTGAAGGAGGCACCTTTTTACCATCTAGTCGCGTTTACAGTAAGTTTAACCCCGAAACTCAGAGTTCTGGGTGAATGATCCTGCGACACGCTACTCGGAGTTAGGATCAACTTCCAGGTATCATCGCTTCAGTCGTCGCTCCTAAGTTGGGGCAGATGTTTGCAAGAGTTCTGGCGAGCCTTCCACCCTCAACCCACTTTAAAGCTAGCGCGTACTGTTGAACTATGGCACATGCGCCGATCGGAGTTCGAGCTATAGCTAACATTACAGAGTCAGTGCGCCTCAGTCGCAAAGATGACCATGACTTCCAGGATGCGGGCTTTGGCGGAACGGCTGATATATATCGGCAAGTTGTTTTTTTTTTGCGGTGAATTTGATGTATTCTAACCTGATCTCATAAAGCGGGACATACTGGCACAAAAACGGGAGCAGAATCGACGTGCGAACAGACTACTGAGACGAAAGCACAGTCGTTGAACATTTTAATAGATCGCTGTGAAATGTATTCGTCCAAGCGAGTTTGTAGGGCGAGATGACGAATACAAGGAAAAGACGAAAAAAGTAGGTCCTGGCACGTCTTCTACTGCTGATCTTATAGTAGTAGCCAATGACCGTTGAAAACCCTTGTACAGAAATTTGCTCGTGAGCTGGAGATATGGCATGCGCTCAGTGGCGGCATCAACATCCTCGAGCTGCTGGGCACTATAAGTAGCATGGGCCCCCTGCCATCGGCGGTTGCCCCGTATTGCGCATGGAACCTCAAGGACGTGAGTAGCTCAATGTCTAGCTAGCCAACATCACATGACACAGATCCTCAAATTGAAGTATCTTGAAAGACCATCGCCCCCTCCTAAGCATATCAAGATGGTAGGTTCACTCGGCGATTCGACCTCAAAGCACTTACCGCTCTCTGCGGCCGGCTTATCTTAGATGACTGATACACTACAAGGCTTGAACTACATGCACGAGCTGAAGCCAAGTCCTGTGGCTCACGGAGACTTGAAATCAGTGGGTATATGCTGTCGTGTTTCGATCAGTGCGGTCTAACGGCTCGATGTAGCACAACATACTGGTGACGGCAGACGAGAGAGCTCTGATATGCGACTTTGGTCGCTCCCGTCACCCAAATGAGGAGCCACGAGAGACCTCGAACTCGTCTCCGTTTGGGGCCACCTTGCGTTACATGAGTCCTGAGCTTTTCATACGGGCTGTGACTGGACCGACTCCGGCCTCAGACATGTGGGCGTATGGTTGTGTTGCACTCGAGGTCCGTCTACCCGTCTAAGCTATGCTGCAAATCCCTCGCTTTTTATGTGACTAATTTCCATATGAAAACTTTCAAACTCAGATCCTCTGTCGAGTCCAGCCCTACCAGGAGATTAAGAGCGACTTCGAAGTCATCCAACGTATCAGGCAGGGCAGTGTTCCCAGCGAGCGTCCTCGGGGAATACGTGCAGCCCTTCTCAACGACTCTCTGTGGTCTACCCTTGCCTCGTGTTGGCTTGAGCAAGGGTGGCGTCCAACCTCGCGTATGTTTTTGGAAACCTTAGCCCAGATGCTACAAAACGGAGAGGTATCGAACTCACCAGTCTTGATGAATCTTTTTGCAACGACTGTTGACGGACCTGCACTTCCCGAATGGCCAAATGACCTACAAAACTTTGGTAATAGTATCATCATCGACAAGGAGAACGGAATGCTATCCAGCAGTGTTCGCTCAAAGGTTTGGATGTTAGTACACTAAACCGATTTTGTGGATAATTTGATGGTAACGTTGAACGTAGAGCCACCCTCAACGCCCGATGGCAAGAGCCTCGAATAGTAGTAGTAAAAACTCCTCGATTAAACACGCATCCTCGTAATCAAGAACCTCACGATCATCTGCAACACGTTCGTTGTCTCGTTCCGTTTTGTCCCTGTCCTCTGCGTGTCTACTTCGATTACTCATCCGACTCACAGATCCTTCGGAAAAGAGTCAAAGATCGATACGGAATTCAGCACAGAAACATCGTCAATATTATTGGTATAGATTCTAGTCAACCTCAGCACCCCGGATTAGTCCTGGAATATTGTGAACGAGGAAATCTAACCTCAGTAGGTTATACCACCTGCAAAGCATTGTGACAATATCGCTGAAAAATGGGGTTGTAGTGGTTTAGTTCTAAGTATGATTCTGACATATGGGAATACAATGACGAGTACGAGTGCGTACGTCCAAAGTCGCCTCGAGCCAACACATTTAGCTTGGTGAGATCGCTTGTTGTTTAAATATCTATTAATGGTTCTTATCATGGTCAACAGATTTGGGACATACTCGAAGGACTGAAATATATGCATAGCTTCCCTATTCCAGTTCCCCAAGGTGACCTAACGCCAGTGAGCTACGCTTCCCCTACTTGTTTGTTATCACCGTAAACCCTTCTAATAGCTATGTTAGGACAATATAATGATTGCCACAGATGGCCGAGCCAAAATAAGCTTATTTAGTTTTGGGCGAATAATCGCAGCAGTCCCTGCCGCTGCCGCGCTCACCACATCTGCAGGTCCACTTATTCCCTTTCGTTGGATGAGTCCAGAAATTCTTGTGAATAACTCCAAACCTACAACTGCATCGGACATGTGGTCGTTGGGCTGTGTTATATTTTGGGTATTTGCTCCATATCATATCCCCCCACATAACCTGCTGATGTTCAGTAGCTGCTGACCGGATTGCGGCCATATGCCGGTCATCTGCGGGATGATTTTGCAGGCGTTGAGAATGTGCGAGGGATACCCCCTGCTGACATCACCCAGATTGATTTTGCTGTTGATCTTGGTGATGGCTTTAGAATCCCACGGAATGCAGCCTGGATTACCAATGGGCTGTGGAACACAACAACAAGGTGCTGGACCGTAGACCCGTCGCTGAGGCCAAGTGCCAAGGCATTTTTGAATGTGATGAAAGCATTAGAAGGAAGGAAGCATAGGTGGCTGCCGTTAGATGTTGCAGATCTAACAGGGAAAGTTATAGTGGTAGATCCAGCCCCGAACCACCCTCATTATCAAAGGAATGGAAGAGACATCATCGAGAAGTACCACACTGGGTGGATGTGAGTTATATTCATAACATGCATAATATTCGATTTATTGGCCGAAATTGACACACATAATCTAGGCATCACAAAGAGGGCCGGAAAGGGATAGACAAATTCTACGACGTAGAATTATTGATGATGAGGTGTGTTATTCGAGGCCTATATAGGTTCCTACTGAGCCCAAACTAATAGAACAACATATAATCCAAATTGGTATTCAAACCCAATTCCGGTAGATCTTTACCAGTCTGTATCACGCCAATACTCACATTCCGACCAGGTTGCCATTAAACGTCAGCTTGATCAGGGGCTTGACAGAAGATATCAAACTCAGGCCGTGATTCCTGTGAGAGTCTCTACTATTATTGTGATAGTCTCAATATCTCACTCGCTATGTGGCATATCCGTAGAGTGTCCGCCATGAAGTTACTATCACATCACAACTGAGCCACCCTAACATAATCAGATTACTTGGGATTGATTCGAGTCACCCCTACTTTCCGATGATAGTATATGAAAAAGTCCCGGACATGTCGTTAGAGGAAGTCAGTCAAACCTTCGTTTACTGCACGCCTTGAACTAACATATGAGCACAAGCGTATCACAGGAGAGCTTCGCCTCGATGAGAAAATAAGGATTGTGAGCTTTTTGTGATCTTGAATTTCTAGTAGACCTTATACAGACTCTATGGTGCTAGTTGCGTGACATTGCATCTGCACTTGCATACCTCCACGAGCACCCTAACGGAATGATTGCCTATGGGAGCCTTGATCATGTAGGCACATCATCATTCGGCCCGTCTCTCATTCACCAGTGTTCACTAAGCGCACCCCTCGCTCGCATAGAAAACCGTGTTCATTACCAACGAGGGCCAAATCAAGCTCACAAACTTCTCTTGTGCCTTTCAGTATGCCACTCAGCCAACTCAAACTCCAACCCCCCTTTCGTCGATTGTCAGTGGACCACGGTTGATAACAATGTGGTGCAGTCCAGAGTACCTCCGAGAGTTCAAGGTATACACACACATGCCAATTCCAACTGCCGCTGGGGATATGTGGGCGTTGGGAATGATGCTTCTAAAGGCAAGTTTTGTGCTATATATAAATCGCACAATCATGAATGACAGGCAGTGCCAGCTGTTTGTGCCAAACCATCCAATATTCGGTTGTCCTGGTCCTATTGGCCTAATCGTTGCCGGCATAGTGCTATGTGATGCACCAGAGTGTTTGAGCATGGACCAACGGGTAATATCCCTTGCTCGTGGTCTATTGGGATATGAACCGACAACCCGTCCACTGGCAGGCAACGTCCAGAAGACTCTCAAAGATGGAATCAGTGAAGTATAGAATTTAAGCTCCAAGATGTCCCTCTTTCACCATCACAGCGCATGCGAATGTTGAGCCTTCCATAGCATCAAAATTCTTTTACACAAATTCACAGTTTTGGAGCGCTGAATCTAAAGATATCACATAGAGATTACTATTTAATTCTGAAATTTTAAATAACATCGTGTCAGGCACATGTCCGATAGTGCAATTCGATAGGGCAGCACAGAGAAGTCAGACTTGAGGCGCGTGCAAAATGAGGAGGCTTGGCAAATATGTACACGGTCTTTGCGGCACACCAGAGTTTAGGAGACCGACTATATGCGTGCCGAGGCCAGCTTTCGTGGTGGGCTGCAAGAGCCGAACCGCCGAAGGCAGATTAGCAAGATGTCCAGGCCGCTCAGACTGCGACTCCGGGGATCGCTCAACGATTACAATCTAAGCGACACTAGTATCGCTAGCGCGTTCGAACGGCTATCAAAATGAGAGCGAGGGTGGGAGGAGAGAAAAGATGAGACCACGACGGCGCATCTATACGCACCCGCCTCGTGGTGGGCCTCCGGACGAGGGCAAACCAGAGAGCACGTGTCCCATTAAGCTATCTTCTGCAGTCGAGTACTGAGAGTGCTTGCTCCGCAGGCTGCGCCTCACTCTGGAACATATGTTAAACTATAATAAAATGCTACCCTTGGCGACTTCTAAAAAAATACAGTTGAATAATTATACGAACCACTACTCGGAGTTAGGTACGACTTCCAGATGTCATCTCTTCAGTCGTCGACGTGATATCTCCTAGCTTGGGCTATATGTTTGCGAGAGTTCTGGTGGATCGCCCGCCCTCAACCCGCTCTATGACTAGCGCATACCATTCAATCCCCGCGCAGGCTCTACTAGAGGTTCGAGGTATAGCTGACATCACCGAGTCAGTGGGCCTCAGCCGCAAGGCGGACCAGGACTTCCAGGATGCAGGCTTCGGTGGTACAGCTGATATATATCGGTAGGTTGAGATTGTACGGCGTTTCTGCCCGCTGGTTGACATCAGGAATAGAGGAACCTACTGGCAAAAGGATGGGGATAGAATTGATGTGCGAAGTGGCCCACTTAGAAAAGGCATGGTCATTGATCTTTTATGCAGATCGCTGTCAAGTGCATTCGCCCAAGTGAGTTTATAGGGAGAGATGACGAGTATAAAGAGAAGACGAAAAAGGTAAGCCTCTATATATGTTTTCGATATGTATTAAAATGATAGCCCACGGCTATTGAAACCCCTTGTACAGAAACTTGCCCGTGAGCTAGAGATATGGCATGCGCTCAGTGGCGGCATCAACATCCTCGAGCTACTGGGTACCATAAGCGGCATAGGCCCTCTGCCATCGGCGGTTGCTCCGTACTGCGCGTGGAACCTCAAAGACGTGAGTGGCTTGTCTAGCCAGTCGACGTTACATGACACAGATCCTCACTTTGAAGTATCTCGAGAGACCATCCCCGCCTCCTAAGCATATCAAGATGGTAGGTTCGCCCAGCAGTTCGAGTTCAAAACACTAATCATTCTCTATGGCGGGCCTGTTTCAGATGACTGATACACTACAAGGCTTGAACTACATGCATGAGCTGAAGCCAAGCCCCGTGGCTCATGGAGACTTGAAATCAGTGGGTATATGCTATCGTATTTCTAACAGTGCGGGCTAACGGCTGGGCCCAGCACAACATACTGGTGACGGCAGACGAAAGAGCTCTGATATGCGACTTTGGTCGCTCCCGTCACCCAACTGAAGCGCCGCGAGAGACCTCGAACTCGTCTCCGTTTGGCGCCACCTTGCGTTACATGAGTCCTGAGCTTTTCATACGGGCTGTGACTGGACCGACTCCGGCCTCAGACATGTGGGCGTATGGTTGTGTCGCACTCGAGGCAAGTCGGCGCGTCCTAGCGATGCACTGAACTACCCATACCCATCATGTGACTAATGACTGTATCAATAAAAAAAAACTTTCAAACTCAGATACTATGCCGAGTTCAGCCCTACCAAACGATAACGAACGACTTCGAAGTCACCCAGCGCATCAGACAGGGCAGCACTCCCAGCGAACGTCCTCGAGGAATCCGAGGAGCCCTTCTAAACGACTCGCTGTGGTCCACTCTTGCCTCGTGCTGGCTCGAACAAGGGTGGCGTCCAACTTCGCGTTCGTTCTTGGAGGCTTTGATCCAGATGTTAGAAAGTGGGCAGTTGTCAAACTCCCCACTCCCGTGGAATCTTTTCGCAAATAGTACAGAGGAGGACACGGAAGTTCCTGGCTGGCCAGATGGCATGGAAAACTTGGGTCCTATGATTACTATCGACAGGGAAAATGGCCTTTTGACAAGCAGCGTTCGATCAAAGGTATGGTTGTAAGTATTATCGTACTAATTTCATTGGGATTTTTCTGATGGGGTCCTTGAACGCAGAGGGAGACTGAACAGTCGGTGGCGCGACCACAAAAAAGTGGTGGTCAAGGTCCCGCGACTGAATGTTCATCCTCAGAATCGAGGGCCCCATGATCACCTACAACGCGTCCGTAAAATCCAATTTTTTTTCGAGGTCTTCGACTCAAAAAAGCGCTCTGTTCACAGATCATCCGAACAAGAATGTCAGACCGACAGGGTATTAGGCATCAAAATATCGTCAACATCCTCGGTATCGATGCTAGTCAACCTGAGCACCCTGGTTTGGTACTTGAATATTGTGAACAAGGTAGCCTTAGCTTTGTAAGAAGATTCTTTCATGCCTTCTATTGCCAGATTGTTGAATCTCATACGATAGTTTCTTACGGAGAAACCCGATCCCGATAGTTGGATTTACGGAAAGCCATACGAGAGCGTTCGATTAAAATCTCCCAATGCCAACTTATTCAGTCTGGTAAGTAGCAACACGTTCCATTATGCATCGGTTATTCGCTCACCTGTGCGATAGATGTGGGACGTCCTTGAAGGACTCAAATATATGCATAGTTTCCCTATACCGATTCCGCAAGGCGACCTCACACCAGTATGCCGCAAATCCCAGCACACCTATTTCCTATTGACTCTCTTCTAGGACAACATCCTCGTTGGAGCAGACGGCAGAGCTAGAATTAGCCTATTCAGTTTTGGGCGAATCATCGCGGCGATCCCAGCTGCAGCCACGCTCACGGCGTCTGCAGGCCCTCTCATCCCATTTCGTTGGATGAGCCCAGAGCTCCTCGTAAACGACTCAATACCCACAACCGAATCCGACATGTGGTCCATGGGATGCGTTGGATTCTGGGTATGCACTTTTCGTTTCAGACAAGTTTGACGCACCCGTCTCATTATGTCATCGCCCTAGCTTCTTACAGGCCTACGTCCCTATGCGGGTCACCTCCGAGACGATTTTGCCGGCGTTGAAAGCGTTCGAGGTATTCCTCCAGCGGATATCACTAAACTCGATCAAGCGTACAAAATCGGCGATGGACACTCAAACGCCGCGCGGGACGAACCATGGATCACTAATGGACTGTGGAGTACAATTACCCGGTGTTGGACTATGGATCCATTGCGCAGACCCACTGCCAAAGGGTTTTTGAGCGTACTCAGAGGCTTAGAAGGACGAAAGTACGATTGGTTGCCCTTGGGCGTGTCAGATTTGGCTGGAAAGATCGCCGATGTTGATCTGGGCCCGAACGGACAAAACGAAATCAAGACTAGGATTGGGAGGTACAAAACATCCTGGGCGTAAGTACCATTGTTCTGTTGCTGGAGTGAGCTGAAGGTCTTGGCGTCTAGGCAGCAACGACCACGCCGAGCGGGAGATTGGTACGAAGTAGATATGCTATTGCTTCGGTATGTTTTGTGACATGTTTGGAGGAGTCGCCTACTAAGATTAAGTAAATAGGACCACGTACACTCCCAACTGGTACACAAAGCCAATCCAAGTATAAGCCGTCCTAAACAAGCATAAAGTCAATGGATTGCTTACCTTGAAACAATCTGACTAGGTTGCCATAAAACACGAATTCAAATTCCCAGAGGAACGCTCGTATACCACACCTGATAAACGGCCATACATCCCCGTAAGAAGCATCCTGTATCTTGTCCTATGGCTAGTTTATACTGAGGGCCTACTCAGAGTATTCGACACGAAATTGCTATCACATCGCAACTGAACCACCCAAACGTCATCAAGCTGATAGGGATCGACACCCAACAAGATTCGCGGATCCCGAAGATGGTTTTTGAAAATATTTCAGACTTAAACTTGTGGAGGGTAGGTCTGATCCTTTTTTGCGACTGATCGAATGGAGCTGACTAGGGATAATAGTACATGTATCGTGGTGCTACCTTTGAGCAAAGTGTTCGATGTGTAAGCGTCTTAGCATTAACTTTCCGGTCCAATTAATCGAAACATCGTATACATAGTTGAATGATGTAGCGGCCGCACTGGCTTACTTGCACGAGCACCCCAACGGCATGATCGTTTACAATCATATGAGCGAGGTGCGACCCTCAGTTCTGTTTTGGCTAGGTGGCTATATGCTTACTCAATACCTTGCCTCGCACAGCAAACCATATGCATTATGGAGGATGGCCATGCCAAGCTTACAAATTTCACACGCGCTTTTCAATATGCAACCCAACCAACACAGATCCCAGCCCCACTTTCAGCACTTACTCCTGGACCACGGAACTACGATCTTTGGACTAGCCCAGAATATATTCGAGAGTATCAACCGGAGGAGCATATACCACTTCCGACCGCTGCGGGAGACGTCTGGGCATTAGGCATTTTAATCCTCCATGTAAGTACGAGGGCAAATCTCCGATCGAAACTAACAATGCCGACCCGGTTTAGCTGTTTGCACCAGATCATCCGTTAGTCAAAAGAAACGCTGACATTTACTTTGATGAAGTGCGCTCGGGCAAGGATGTTGTTATTTGTGACGCACCCAAGTGCGCCAACATGGATATCCGACTTTTGTCCCTTGCTCGAAGCTTATTGAGAAGCGACCCTGCCGCCCGTCCACTTGCGAGTAATGTGTTAAAGATAGTTTCTAAACTGCAATAGATATATAAATTACTCTTACCACTCCCACCAGTCTGGCCGGGTATAACCGAGTGGCTATCCTAGCACGATGTGGCTGTAAGGTCACGGGACACACAGCCACTCACGTAATCCTAGTTACGCGCCGGCTACATTCATCCATCTTTTTCAACCAGACCCTCACCTCCCTCCCGGCACGCCATGACCACGGACTCCGAACACGGTCTATTCTTACCTCGACCGGTCCAAACAAAATCCGCCTTCCTGTCCATCGCACGACGAAACACACGAACGGTTATCGCCGCCGGTCTCGTCTCTACGCTCCTTCTCTCCGGTCTGCTCTACACGTCCGACGCCCCAAGGAGCGCTCTTCACTTTGTCTCGTCGTCTTTTTCTTCTTCGAGTACGAGTAGCGGACCATGGCCCACCCAATGCTCGCCCGAAGACTGGTCAGACGGCCAATGGGTTCCAAAATCGCCCGAGTCGTATCCGCTGGAGCACTATCTGTCGCTCTACCCGTTCAACGCATCTGATCCACAAGCGCCGAGCTATGCCCCCACAGCCGAAGTTACCCGACACCCTCTCGCGCCTCTTGGGTTCGCAGGGTGCGCTTCGGGACGGGAACGAGATTGGCATTTGGGCATGCATGACGATGGCACGCCCGATCGGAATCACCCGGAGATGTGGAGCTACGTCGTGCGTGGCGCGAGCTACGACTGGATTCCCAAGACCCAGGGGTGTAGGGCGTACAGTGAGCAGGTTAGCCGGGAGCAGTTTATCCGTGCGCTCGTCGAGCGGGGCGGATGGTTCTTGGTTGGTGGTGAGTGATGACTGGTTTCATATTGTTCATTGAGATGCTAATGAATAATTTGGGACAGACTCTGTAACGGAACAGCACTTTTTCTCCATGTCGTGCCTGCTCTACCCACACGTAATCGCCACGCCAGACTATGCGCCTCACGGCGGTTCAGGTCCCAGAGATTGGCCTCAAAACTTGTACCGTACGTCCCACCTCACTTCCATCTGTATCCTGCCTAACATCATATTGTACAGTCAACCCCTCTTCCCCACTCGTTGACCAACTCAAACCCCCAGCCGGGTTCGACATCAAACGCACACCACTCGTGACCTTCCGGCGCGTCGACCTACTCTTCGATCCATCCGAACTAGACAAAATCCATCTCACAATGCACAACGCCTCTCTCGACTCTGTCCCATCCACGCTCTTTGGTCCCGAAGCGTCCGAATCATACAACCTCTCGCCAGACAAGTACCTCGCGACATTCACAGCTCCACTCCCAGAAGCCAACTACAAAGTTATGCTCGTTAGCACAGCCGGACATTGGACGACAGGCTCTCTCCCCGGTGCGCGCGATCCTGCGAATCCAAACAAAGAAGCGACCAATCCGGCCATATACAAGACGTTTGTCGAGGCTGTCAAAGTCTGGACGAAAGAGGTGTCTGATGCGTTGAAGAAGCCTAGTGTCAAAGGGTCTAGCCAGGGGGTAAAGAACTCGGAGAAACAGGTTCTGATTCGGGCGTATCTACCTGGACACGAGTTTGATTGTCACAAGGAGACAGGACCGTTGACCAAAGTTCGCGAATTCACGCAAGAGTGGTACAACTGGAATTGGATCGGACGTATGAACGAGGCTTTCAAGGTGAGTTCTGTGTATCTCCGTTTGTTCGCGTAGTTTATTCATCGTTATTGCGTAGGCCGCGATTCAAGCAGAAGGAAATCCGCAGCTGCGGTTCTTGGGCTTGGACAAGCCGGCGTTGCTGAGACCTGATGCTGTAAGTTACGGCATTCATTCCGTCCTTTTTCCAATCACTAACCACACGCCTGTTCAGCACTCGCTATCCGACTGTCTACACATTCAAATTGGAGCTGGGATATTCGAAGGATGGGCTCGGTATATTTGGCACTATACGGAAGATCTACGACGGTCTTAGAAGTGTTGGAGTTGGGACGATTTGGATTAGAGGTGCTGGTGCGCCACAGACTGTTTCTTGGCTTGGATAATGTTTTCGTTCGTGAGCGTGGTGTTGTTGGATGGGTGTTGTGTATATCTTACTTTGTAGAGTCTAATAATGCACACAATCTTTTGATGACCTTCTCGTGTATATCAAACGAGCTGATAATAGACGACTGACGCGATGATCATCATACGCGACAGGTAGACGTCAGAACACACATCATCTTACTCATGTTCGTTTCATTTATTCATCTTCTGCGAGATAGCTTCGTGATAACTTGGTAGCAGCGAGCTCACATAAGCTCTTGACTTTCGTTTACTGCCGCGACATGACCTTCCAGTGCAGTATGGGGCAGCAACCATATATCACTTAAAACAATAGGCCAAGCTGAGCCCGAGACCGCTGCAGGGATGACCCATGGGATGGCGTGCACGGAACCTATGGCCTCAGTCTGAGCGAAATGGCTTGGAGAAGATCGATTCAACATTTGAGAAACATGCAAAACAATTGATACAGTTATCATTACTGAGGATTAGACGAAACAAAAACTAAAGCAATGTCCTAGCGTAATAGAGAAGAGAATCAAGATCGTTTTGGAAAGCATCTAGCAGCACAGGGGAATCGGGATGATCCAGCACCTGCCTCCGTTCTACCAACATAAACATCAGCACTCGTTCGTAATCCCAGAAGACCAAACTTACAGGCAGCGGGATACATCCACCACGCAATCTCTCGGCCTGCTGGTCCTCCTGAGGCGGAGCAGCAACCATCGCTCGTTGGCTCGTCGGCTGAGAAGACGTGATGTATGGGTAGTGGGGACGAGGCTCAGTAGCTGACTGAGTAGGTTGGTATGACGCAGCTGGGGCAGTCAAGTTGTAAGAGTTTTGAGGTGCCATAGTTGGATTCGTAAGCGTTAGAACAAGAGTAGGCTTGGGCGTGAGGGGTGTTGAAGACGTGAGCGAAAAAGAGACAATCGTGCGCCAGTATTTATATCAAACAGAATTGCGAATGGGGTAATGGTACGACATCGCTGCGGAGTGATGACGTCAGATTGTGGCTCAGCGTTATTTGAAATGGCGAGGGCTGGCCAAGGGAGCACAGCCGCCAGAAGCCGCTATATGAAGGCTGCTCGGACTCGAGGGTCTCCGAACTGATCTCCATCACCCAGTACACTACCACAGCATCATGGCCCCTCAAGAGTTTTTTGTCCGCATTCAACATGGTATTACTGGTAAGTACTGCGCATCGTTTGCAACATCTAGATCGGGCTCACTGGCTGCTCAACCAGGTGGATTCGCACCACCAACGCCCAGCGCAATCCATAACCTAGTACGGTCCAGCGACGCGCCAGACAAGCTTTTCATTCAATCCATGGTCCGTCCAGATGGGACTCCAGAGCTCTCGGCCTTGGGCGATAAGCATCTCCCGGTACGGTTGATCCATTTACCCATCCATCTTGGCCTCTAACATAAACCCTGGCGTATAAAGGTTGACGAACACGATCATTTGGTCGATGAGCTTCATTCGATCTTGAAAGAGCTTCCGACTGAGCAGCCCCCTGGAAGCCAGGATATTTACGAGATGGATACAGGGATCATGTGGGGGTCGGATGATCTCGAGTGGGCGGTACGTCGATCCCCCCCGATATGCAATTAAGCCTTTTGACTCTGATGCCTGACTCGAGTAGAACGGCGGCCCGTCTGGATGCGGGGGAGGTGAATCCGAGGTTCAGGCCACCCCCGAGCAGAAGGCTAAATTCAAGCGAGCGGTTGATATCGTCACTGAGCTTCATGGCAACAGCACTTGATTCTCGGACAGGAGCCCTACTCGAACGAAAGCCTGCGAATGAAGCCTACTGAATTAACCTGTATCTAGATAATCAACCAATGCTACAATGTCACCCGATATAACGGTCCGCTCTTATGTCCAGTGGTGCCGTGTTCTATTATCAGCTTCTAATCTGGTTGCTTTCTTTTTCTCTTTCACAAGCATGGGCGACGAAGTGAATAACGAACTGGTTTGATACAATGGTGTCACATGAGTATGTCCAGGATAATATAAATACTCTGAGGGTTAGGACCACTGCCATCCTCTGTGGTCCAGAAAGAATCGACAACATACGGCCGATGAATATGAGCACCGCGAAGCACCCGTTGGATCCCATTGTTGATCGCGTTCCACCCGATAAAGCTAGTAGGATCAAGTTCACCATAGCGTCGTTGCAGTTGCATGACGCGCACCCCGTCCAGGGGGATCGGTCCTTCCCAGTCTCCCTGCCCGCTCTGCAATATAATCAGTTATTTGAAACTACGTGAATTATCGACTGCACCTTTATAATCATAACATGAAACGACAAATCACTGATAGGAATTTTTGTGGGCTTATTCACGCTCGATTCGATTTGGTCCACAAGCCCATCCAAGAGGTAAAAATGGGCATCCACGAGCAAATTGCGAAGTGCAACATCAGCGTTCATTCCCTTGGGGATCACAGCGTCGCGAAGAGGGAGTACCTCGTAGCCGGCCAGATAGTCAAGGATGATTCTGAAGAACTCGGGGTCACGCGAAAGTGCCACCGTGCGCGTCTGCGATTCAACAAACTCGCCAAGAAAGCATGAAGTAAAATAGTTGGGCGAGTCGAATTCGATTTGGTCGCGAGTCAGCATGAACGTCGCTCCGCGCATAGTGACAGTGTAGCCTTTTGACATTACGTATTTGGGCCTTAGGGGTGAGTGAGGAGATGGCGGTTGGAACTAGGCGCCCATGCAACGCTGATTGAAGTGGCTAGCACGTGACCCTACAGGAGTCGGTCAGTTGATTCTTTCACGAGTTCTATTCTTAGTGGTGAGGTTTATTTGCTCTTTTGGCAGGTGTCTCATACAAGAACCCCTTTCATATTATTCACCCAACCCACGAGACGTATTCGGGGGAAACGAATATGTGCACGATACATAATCAAACAAGCAGTTTTATCACGACGTGTAATATGATGTGACTGGTGCGTGCCCCCTCTTCAACAGTCCACGCAGAATCAACCACATACGACTGATGTATTCCGGAAGCATTCAGCATAGCTTGCATACTCTTCTTGTTGAGCCATTGTCCAGCGCGGACCTTCGAATCAATATCATGCGTTTTTCTAAGTTGGATGGCCCTTTCCTCAGATATGGAGAATAGTTTAGGCTCCGATGAATTGGCCCACTGCCGATAGAACCTCAGTTAGCTCAGTTCGGCCGCATTGGCGTTGAATTTACCCCTATGAGCATTGCGTATGATGAAGTGACTACGCTAGACTTTTTGGTATCTGATTGGAATTGCTCGACAAGCCCGTCCAAGAGGTAAAAATCGGCATCAACGAGAAGGTTGCAAAGCGCGGCATCCGGGCTCATCCGTTTGGGAAGAGCAGATTCATGCAGTGGGAGTACTTTGTAGCCACTCAGGTAGTCAACAATTATTCTAAACAATTCGGGATCGCGCGAAAGTGTCACCGTGTGAGACTGTGACTCGGTAAATTCACCAAGGAAGCATGAGGTGAAGTAGTTTGGAGAGTCAAATTCGACTTGATCTCGAGTTAGGGTAAACGTCTCGCCGCGTACAATGACTTTGAACAGGTCTGACATAATACGCCTACGTATGAATGGTGGAAGGGTGACGGATGATGGCGGCTAGGTTAAGCGTTGATCAATCAGTGGCTAACATGTGACCAAGTGGCGATACAGTATCTCCTTCTGCGCACAGATCGGTCTCAGGACCGTTCTTAATGGAGTATTTTGAGTTACACACATTTCAGGTTATATGACAATTGATATCATAATAATTCAATATCAGTCAGGTGTGCAATGTAAGTATAGGAAAGGTATACAGTGATTGGCCAGATAATGGGGCCATGGGGCATCATCGATATCAAAGTTATTCAAAAGGTGCCGTCAGCCGAGCAACAGCACACATAGCCCTTTACTCGTGTAGTTCTCATACTACGACATTTAATGATCATTGTTTTGAGTTTGTATCTGAGTGAACCACTGAACCCGTACAGAAGCTGCTTGGTTTGAGAGTTATGGATTGGTTCTTAAATGTGTGGTCAAGTTGAGCTCCAATCGAAGCCCAGGCTCGTATTTAACCGTTACGTCTAACCTGTACAGTCAGCTCCCTGCTTCGTGTTTGGTCCGATTTAGTCCGATTTAGTCAAATAATCCGCCTAAAGAGTAAAATTGAGCGCCAGCCAGCAGCTGTAGTACACTCCGGATCAGGTGGTGCTACTTTGTAACAATATAAATAGTCTAATCTAATCTATGAAAGGGTAGATCTAGGGAAAATGTCAAAGTACGTGCCGATTTTCCAAGAAAGCAAGAGGCAGGGTGATTCGGAGAACCGTACACTGTGGAGCTGCAATATACTGATTTTTGGTATTGCCGGGAGGTCCCTTTTAATATGTTCTATCACACAAATCCCTTTGAATCATCGGATACTTTGATATCGATTGCTATGGAGCATAGGAATACCTGACGTCACGCCAGTCCAATGCTCCAAAATGTATGTTTAGCCCCACTTTTCGTGATGTCATCAAGGCCCCCTTCAGTATGATTTGATCCGAATCACGGTTAGTTGATGTTTTATAGCACTTTTCGTAATTTTCTGCCTCCGCAGAGGTAGTGAAGTTAATCTCGGCTTAAGCTGAAATTTTGGCTGCAGATTACTGCAGTGTATATCTATGACATGAAGGGCTCTTTACGGTAGTTGAGACTATGTACAAGAGCTAGTGGCATAGGAATAAGATCATGTATGATTGCTTGTGTTATGCCAAAAGAAAAAGGCGCAAGTACAAAGGCTACAATTACAAGGACCAAACAATCTGTTGCTCTAGAAGACTCAAAATGCGAAGGCAGCCAATCATCATACGAGTAGCTTTAATACGACATAGTGCTGGCCGGGACTGCCAACTGGTCCTACAGTCACCCAAGATGAATCAACCATATAAGGCTCCCGAATCTTGGCAATGTTGCGAAGTAGGTGATCAATTGAGACTCGAGCAGACGCCCATCCGCCAGAGCTATGTAGATCAATATCATGCTTCTGTCGTATCTGGCTAGCCCGATCCTCGGATATGGGAAACGGACCATCCCAGTTCCCAAGATCGAACTGATATTATAATTAGACATAGATGTTTCATTGCCTCTGATCTCTGAACATACCTTTGTGAACACCCAATATGAAGACGCGACAGTGATAACATATCCTGTCGACTTGTTACTGCTTGCCTTGATTCGATCAGCAAGCCCGTTTAATAGATAGAATTGAGCATCGACGAGCAGGTTGCGAAGCGCATTATCGGCACTCATTCGCTTAGGTATGGCTGAATCATGGAGAGGAAGTACTTCGTAGCCGCTTAGATACTCTACGATGATCCTGAACAACTCAGGATTGCGTGAAAGTGAAGTACGGGTCTGTGCTCCAGCAGATTCTCCTAGAAAGCATGCAGTAAAATAGTTGGGCGAGTCGAACTCGACTTGGTCTCGAGTGAGCGTAAATGTACCACCGCCGACGATGATATTGAATTTGTCCGACATTTATGGCGAGAAGTAGAGAGAATAGATGGAGCAGATGGTGGCTGATGATAAGCGCCCGGGATCGATTGAGTGGCTATCTTGTAATCAGACAGGAACTAACTAGTTCCTCCCCACACAAGTGGGTTGGCGTATGTGTTTGTAGTGGCTAATCTTTATTTTTAAGCTACCGCACATATAGTATATTTACACAAGTCGTCGCCTTATGAAAACTGCTCATTGACATCAGAACAGGATGTGGTTGGCATCACAAGATCTCGTTTGGGAAATTTAGGATTGGAGGTATTACTATATCCGGAAGCACTGGCGAGAGTCCTAGGCTTCGTTTTTATTTTAGCGCGTAATAAAAACTGCTCTATTTGATAGATGTTTGACCTATCTCGATCCTAATGGTTGGAAAGAGATGGCGTCAATGTGAATAAGGCTAGAACAGTAGTTACATAATTGAAAGATTGTGACACCAAACCGTTAGACTCATAGCATAGTTGTATTTAATTGCTTCGATAGAGGATACCTGAGGGGATGAGAGCACTAGCTGATACAAAGCTATTTCTAATAAAGTATTTGCCACGCCAGTGAGGTAGGAGCTTGAGCTCACCTATCCCCATAGTTCCATGTAGCGATGCTCTCGAAATACACGTGTTTGTACATGTCTCATGAGAACATCCTTCTATATATGGTGTTCCTTGACTCCTAGCTTCGACTTCTATTGCTACTCTATCACTTCCTCGGCCTTTGTCTTCTACCTCGCCCCGCTGGGGCTTATTATCCTCCCTAATCCTCTAGTTCTAATATGTAGGCTAGGTGATTGAGCTGACTGCGATGTGTTTTTTCCCCTCTGTTTTGACTGTTGCTCGAGTCGCCCTTGGCTAATCCAATAGCACATGTGGATGCGCGGCACTTCTAAATAGCTCCGAGAATGATCAGATACTAGAGCAGAGCCTTGTATGGTCACAGCACTGTGCGAGCCAATCTCACCGACTTTCATACTGAGAACGTTTGGCCACTTGATATTGTATGCAGCCTGTCTCTCGGTTCCACTGTAAATTCTGTTTTCTCATTGCGATCGATTATCACTCTCATGAATGTATGGCGGCAGGTCTGATGCTGATCAGATAGGTTTCAAAGGGGCACAAAGGTAGCTAAAAACTCAACCTACCTAAGAGATAATCGGACGTCTGACAAGTGTTTGGCCGGACTGACCAAGAATCCCAGAAGTTGGACGAGCAGAGTGCCACAGTATGTCTCATATATCCTTGGTTTATGAAAAATCCTACACCATCCCAATAACTATTTCCACCGTCTCTTCCGTTCTCCGCCATTTCTGAGGCTGAATCGTGTTCTACTTGTCGGTAAAATACCGGAGATCGACTCTAAACTCCATTTACGACCCTTTTAACGTTGTGAATATCCCCTACAGCGTTTTTTCGGCGTTGCTACCTCATGTCCAAGGGCTCTCCTAGTAAGCCGGTGGGCTTTTGATTGCCTCAGTCATGTCCGCCAAGTACATTGAAGCTGTTGTTAGCGGAGACTCTGCAGGATCTGGTTCAGTCCATAAATGATCATTGCCCTCCCTATCGCGTTAATCGTGCATCAGAGCAAGGAGGTGGGTATCTATTGGGGACAGAACTTTGTTCTAGGATGAGGATGATCAGGGTTGCCCTCTTGATCCAGTAATCATCTGGTAGACGGAGTTCAGACAAGGTTTGGGGATCACTTTCAACGTCCCCAGCAGATGCAGTTTCAACTGCTCGCCATCCCCCGCCGATACACGATAAACCTTTCTCGAGTGTATATACGAACTCGAGTGGGGCTTTTGGTTCCCATAGTGGACTAGCGCATATACTGATTTAGTAAAGCAATGCCAAGATTTCAGCCTCCGGCTCTGGAGTGACGTCGCTTTCAGTTGCAATGCTTGACTTTAGAGTCTGGCACGTGGACAGCTAAATGCGGCTTGGTCGCGGTTAGTTTGCCGCAAACAAAGCGCGAACAGATAGCAGATAAGATGTACTTATTACTAAGCAGTTCGCGGCTCAGCTGCGGCCGTCGCACGAATATTATTATAATGATCGTAGAATAAACGTACCAAGCAAGGGTCGGGAATTGAGGCCCGATTGAAGCTCGGACGGCCCATAATCTCATACAAACCGTATACGGAGCTTATGTTGATAAAAATACTGGAGTTCCGTACCTCAATCGACGCTCTGGTTCAACGCTACTGCATCCAGCCGACGTACGATCTAGTAAACTAGTCTATGTATGCGCATACTACGATCTAAATTTTGTTCAATTTTCATTTAGCTCGCCGTTTAACGTGTTTTTGAGTGGCGTTGGTGCATGTCGGAGTCTAAACTTCGGGCGCAACGGGCGGGACGACGCCCGGAACACAACTCGCTGCTCATCCAGGTGGGTATAAGTTCAGTTAGCAGGAGACCTTGTATTGCTATCTTGCTTTCTCTTTCTGCCGCCTACGCCCAAGTATCCATTTCAGCGCGCTAGCATGTCTCCTTCACCTGCACCTCCGCGGCGGAAAACCAAGCGACGTGCTAATGCAAACCGGACTGGGATAGTGGCTATGTCTGACTTAGAAGTCTGGTCACGCTCAGATCAGGAGATTCTAGGCATGTTTTAGTATACCAGGCTATTAGTTTTCTAACATTCTTGCATAGATGCTACGCTTCCTACATGGAAATCGACAGTTTATGCACATTACAATGTATCAATCGAGCGACGCACGCATTCAACTACTCTGGCAGATGGATCAATCGATCCCGAGGCTCCTGATTATATAGATTTCAAGTTTACCTGCAAGACAAATCCAAATCACCCACCGGTTTGTCGACGTCGTGACGAAACTAAGCGCGGAACAGGAAACCTACGCTCGTCAATGGAAACTTGTCACAAACATGCTCCGCCTCCGACAGACTCCAACACCCTTGTTTCTTCGGCTACGGTCGTGTACTCATACGCTCTTCATGTTGCGATATTGATCCTCAGCTGCGCTGTTCACTACATACCGTTTGCTCGCTTTGCAGATGACCTTTTCCGTCAACAAGTTGAACTTCTTCGACCAGGAACTAGCACTCCTGACAGCTCAACACTCTCCCGAGACACACAGTACGTGTATCGAGAGCAAGCGCGCCGAGTTAAGGCTTATTTTGAAGTAATGTCGCCTCCATCCTCAAGGTTTCATTGACTAACATCGTTTCAGAATATCGACACGGTACACCTTGCTATTGATGGCTGGACATCGCCAACGGCAACAGCATATCTTGGCCTTGTGGTCCACTGGTACTCCAAAGGTCACTTATGGCGTGCTGTTCTTGAATTTATACGGTATGTCCGTTAGATCTCCGCCTCCCAGAAGCGTTGTGCTCATAATGATTCACTAGAATGGAACAAAAGCATACAGGCGCATATATTGCATCCAAGGCACATGAATGCTTGGAAAGATATGGACTCGGTCAAAAGGTGCAAATCTTCTCTTTTTATTGGACCAAAACTGGTAGCTGATCACCTAGCTTAGTTTCTTTCTGTATGTCTTGACAATGCTGGTAACAACGATACCCTTGTCCGTCACCTGGCTGAGTTAGCGCCACACTTCCGAGGCCCTCTATCTCGTGTGCGCTGCGCTCCACATATCATAAACCTAATGGTTAAAGTGAGTCTCTTTAACTTGTTGTTACATTTCCCTCTTATTCACCTTGTATCCCTTCGCTTTAGGCATTTATTGAACACTTTGTCCGCCCCTCTCCCAAAAAGCGAAAGGCCGTGAAGTACAAGAAGTCAAACAAGCGCCGTCGAGTTGAGCTTCCCGTCTCGCGGGTTGATTCCCTGGAAAGTAACTCGAATGAACTTGTTGAATATGTGATTGAAGCAGGCGATGCTGAGAACTCAAGCGATATCGAGGACGATTCTGTGGCTGCCATGGTCGAAGCAGGGTTGGACGAGGACAAGGCATTGCATGACCAATATGTTATCAAGGAGACTACTACGGAGGCTCTTCAGTATGCTCGGCAAACACTGAAACTCTCAATCACTAATGCAGTACAAGTGATGGCTCGTGGAGTACTTAGCAAGGTGAGTAGTTTTTCATATTGCACTCTCTGTCAAATATAGCTGGAACATCATTTCAAGGCGTCTGCTCTGGCGAAAAAGCTCCACAAAACAGCAACACTTCAATCAAAGTTCGAAATTCTCATTGACAGAGCTAGGGATCAGCTTCAAACCCTTCGTCGAGCGCTTGCACGCCGCGTTCCGACACGGTGGAACTCTGACTACGAGTGCTTGCTTAGTCTTTTAGAGCTGAAGCCGTGTGTAGAGATGCTCACAGCTGATTCTGCTAATGGGCTTCAACACCTGGCGCTTGATGAAGCACAATGGAATATACTTGAGCAGCTGCTTCGGGTTTTGAGAGTAAGTCTTGTAATGACTATATGCTATCATATTGTTCTAATATTCCGGTCTTAGATCTTTAAGAGAGCAAGCGATTTATTCTCCAAGGCAGAAGTTCCTCTTGCCCATGAGGTTGTCCCGGTGTTTGTATCTATGCGACGCAAGCTCGAGGTTGTACGAGATGACAGCAAGCGCCAAGGGCTTCATCCTCTCATTCGGACAGCGGCACACTCAGCGCTATTGGTTTATGAGAAGTATATGGACTCCTTTGCCGATTCTGAGGTCTACTGGATTGCTCTTGGTACGTCAGTTCCACTATGCTTAATTATATGCCTGTCATAACCTACCTTTAAATCTTAGTAATGTGCCCCCAAAGAAAGCTGCAATGGCTTCATGACAATGGATTTTCGGCTGCCCAGATCGACAGTGTATGCAAATTGGTCATAAATCGATTCAATACATCGTACAAGCGCACACACTCGGGGATGGAAGAAATGGCTATGGTGGATCCCCAAGATGATTCAGACGCAAGCGAAGTAGGCTTAGCTATAGTTTCAGCCCCTCAGCATCGACTTACGTTTAATAATAGGATGAATGGTCACCTGAAAACGAGCCTAGCACGCCCAGCGATGACACTAGCTCCATAGAAAATTATCTTCGGAGTGAGCCAATCCACCGAAGAATTGTGAAGAAGGCCGGAGGACCACTGGGATATTGGCAGTCTCAACAACCACTTATTGCATGCCCTGAGTTGGCCCAGTTTGCTATTGACTACTTGAGCGCACCAGGTATGTTGAATCTACCTAACTATGTTTATTAAATCTCACTCCCTCTTAACAGCATCATCTGTCGACACTGAGCGCGCGTTTTCATGCGGACGGCTGATGACAAACCATCTCCAACACCAAATGTCGACAGATACTTTTAAGGCAAAGATGGCGCTTCATTCATGGTATAAGACACCGCTACTCCCGGATGTTTCTGATGTTGCATCCTTACTTGCTGATCACAACCCAGAACAAAGCTCTGAGAACTAATATGTACATTTTCTGCGTGTATGCGCTATGCTTGTGACTTTGTACACCGTTTCAATTTAAAGGATTTAGTCACTTATGCTTATCTTCTTTATCCGACGCTTAGCTGTGACTCCTTGCAGCTTCGGCTGTGTGTAAGCTGTAAGATTACCTAATAGCTGCAGTTATCACGTGCACAGATAGATGTATAATCCATGCCAGACTCTACTTGACTTTGACCCTCAGCCGGCGGCTATAAAGAGACTTCTGTGGCTGGATTCGGGAAGGAACTAGAAGGAACCAACGTATATGGCATGGACAATGTACTGTGAGCGTTGAATTGTGGCGCCTGTGAGCGACAGGGCGCCCTCGGCTCGGATCACGGACTCAACCGTATCACTACCCTATCAAGATCGAAGATCATGCTAAACCCTGAAAATCGCCCAAAAGGGCAGCGAGGAACTCTCAGACCGAAGCTTGATACGAATTCCTACCAAACTCGATCCTTCATCGTGTACACACGTTTTACAGGGTCGGTACATGCCCGAAATTTCGTATGAGCATGCGTAATTCTCTTGGTCTCCTTTTTACCTGACAAACGTTGTTTCCCCCACATCCTGGACATTTTTCAAAGAATGCGCGTACCTTTGCTGAAAAAAGGTCCCTAGGCGCGAGAAACGCTCTCACGCGTTTGAACTAACCCCAACAGTCTTGCCGAGAGATATATGTAAAAGGAATCACCCGAGTGGAGCATGTGGATGATGGAAGATAGGATCAGGACCCATACTTGGCTTACTAGCAAAAGATCGACGAGCCAAACAGATCCCGGTCGCAATGCCATTTGAAATTCTACTGCGCGTGAGGTGCCTCACGATCGGGGATTGGGTTTGAGGTTGACAGACTGCGCAATATCCGAGCGCTAGCAATCACGTCTAGTGCGATGCTAGCTCATCAACAAAGATTCTCGTGCTTCATGTCCGCAGCAGGCATAGTTACTCTTGGATCGCAAAAACGGTTATGTGAAAAGCATGATCAGTGAAAACGACGTACTCGGCAAACTGAGTGACGTGCAATACATCACCTCGTTCACATCCTAACTATTCGTTTGATGGACATGCACATATCAAGCGCAGCGAATAGACTTGGTGTGACATGCTTGTTCAATATGATATTCGCTTGGCTCGAGGTCGAATGGAAATAACATAGGAAGCAGCAATAATGGTTAATACATCAAATCACAAAACACGATCGAGGCCCAAGGTTCGAGCAATTAAAGAACTGGGTGTAGCGTAGCCATCGATCAAGCGGGAAAGAGCAAACATACAGTCGTGCGTGGCAGGCTTGGGACAAAAGACGATGAACGGACAAGATGGCATCGAACAGCGGCTATAAAAACAATTATGCAGGACCAGAACGAATAAACACAGATGGAGATAGGCATTGTCCTTGCACCCAAACAAACAAGATGAACAAGCACTAAGACTAGTTTTCAGCGTTTTCTACGCTTCCGAAGTCATCAGACTCTAGTGCCAATCTGACCTTCAACTCAGCCTCGAGTAAACCGGATAACTGGGCGAGATCCCACCCGGTCCGTCAGGGTTGTCATACACTCCCGCCGTACCCTCCTGGAACATCGACTGCAACCCAACACCATTCGGTACGTGCCCTACCGGAGGCATAATCCCATACAACGACTGGGTCATGTCGGTCCCGAACGGCTGAGGTTGGTAATCCTGCCAGTACCCTCCACCCCCGTTTCCATTCCCCGCACCCCGCCCCCCATCCATATTGCTGAACCGCGTAGCCGAGGTCGACCATCCCTGGCCTGGCTGCGGAGGCGGCTGTACATGCCCTCCATCCCAATTTCCCAAGTATCCCTGCGCACCATCCGGCTGAGAATGACCATACGACGGAACCTCACCACCCCATCGTCCGTACCCTGGATCTTGGAACATAGGCTCGACGGGTGCTGGCTGTTGGTGTTGGTGCTGGTACGCGTTCTGAGGAGGCAAGGATCCATAGCCGGGATTCTGGTGGTTCGGCACAGGTGGAGGCGGAACTTGCCGCATCGCACGCGGATTTTGCATGAGCAGTGGAGCGGGCGAGTGAACGGATCGCGTAGGCGGGATTTGCTGCTGCTGCTTCAGTTGTTGCTGCGGGTCGTTTGGTGGAGCGGGGCTGGGCGTATGAACCAACGGCACCATTCCGTCCCTCATCCGTGTAAGCTGGACGCTCGCGCTTCGTAGACCAATGATGGATCGCTCGTCTCGTAGGGGAGCGAGCCGGATGCCTCCAGCGTTGTCCAGGTCCACACTCGGCGTCTCGGTTCTTCCCGTAGCTTCGTCTTCTTCCATTTCTTCCGTCGTCTTTCGCTTGACCCTCGACGGCGAGCGCCTCAACATCTCCAAGTAATGAGCCTGGATATTCATCTTGCTCTCATGCAGGAGTTCGTTCTGTCGTCCAGCTGAGGGCCATGTAATCTAAATGACCATGTGAATATATGCACAATAAACGCATATCGCGAGCTTACATCCATAGCCTCGAGCGAGTCCATACACTGTTTCAGCCCCAACTGAGCCTGTACGTCTTCCGGGTTCATGATCACTAACAATCCTTGTTAATACCGTACCACGAACCATAGGAACGGAAGACTTACACAAAGTAACGTGCATAATACTCGCACTAAACACATAATAGCTCAAGAAAGCCGGACCACGTTCCAGACTAAAGTGTTCTCCATACGAGCACACGATCTTGGTAATATGGTTCGCGGCCGAACGACACAACGTGATCGCCCGTGCAGAAGCCGTGCTGATCGAGTTGTCAGACGTCACTGAACCGTCAGGTGATGTTGGGCGAGGTGTGGTCTGGGGCTTGTTGAGTCGGATACTATGGGGTGAAACATAAGTGGCTGCTTAGAAGGAATAAAGAAGAGACGCACGAAGGTCGATGTAGCAGCAAAACGCTACACCAATATGTCATATGCAATGTGAAAATATGCGGCGGCGGGACCTTTCCACTTCCTTCGATTACGCCCCGAGCGATATCATATCGTAGATACGGCGGTAGAGCAAGCATCCACTTCTCAAGCTGCTCTTCAAGTTCGACGCGCTCCGCATTCTTCGACCCAGCCTGTCCAGGTCGAATCGAGTATAGAGCCTCGACAATATGAGAAAGAATCGCCGCTACCATCCCGACTCACATTAATCTCGTACCCAAATGAAAGTGCCCAAGACAAAGACTCACACAACTTGGACGCAGCCGAAAAACACTCCAACACCTTGCCGGGAACAGGTTCATAACCTCCCTTGGCCTCTCCCCGTTCCTCCTTGACAACATCCACCCAAACTTCTTCCTCCTCCGCCTCAGCCCCGACCCCACTCTCAGGCCACCGCGTATCATAGTCCCGCTCGAAAACAGCCAACGGCCGTCCGATATACGTGCTCACATACTTGTCCATCACGACGCACCCGAACCAGATACACCGTCTCGTCTGCTTCTCCGCCTCTGAAAACGTGTTGGCCCCCGCCGCTTGCCATTTGTCGATCGACCGGTGGAGGCCGAGGTCTTGAGCCTGCAATCCCCACCACGAATCACGAATCACAAGATCGACGGATGACAAAGCCGTGCCACAAAGAAACCGATGTTAAAATATCCGCACGACCGGGGCCCGAGCGGTTCCATTCAGTCGGCCACAGGGGAGATGCCGATGCGAGAGCGAGGGTCGGGTCGAGTCGAGGGATTTGGAGTAGAGAGTCAGATGAACACCGTCACCGTCATCACCGAGGGAGAGATGGGAAAGAAAACAAGTTCAGTTAGCGGATGATGACAACGCGTACGATACGATTCGAGAATAGTCTGGTCTGGTTGCTGCAAGAAGCAGCGGGCACTTCTTTTTGTCTTCCCTATCCCAGGGACACTACTCAACGGGGCACGGGCAACACCGGAGCGGATTTAAGACAGCGTAGACCAGGGATACGAGCTCAACTCCGAGGACGACCACGGAGAGGGAGCCAGAAAGGAGAGGGATAAACGGAAAAATGACCCACCATCCTGACGCTCATTCCAACGTACAACCATGCTTGGGCCATGGCCCCAATCCCGATCTCACGGTAGCTAAGTAACAGTAGGGCCTGGCACGTCGTCGCCTTGGATGAGGCGTAGCTTCGGTCTATTGACGACGAGGCCGTCAGCACAAGTACGTCATGTCATATTGGAGGAAGCGACGGGGTCTCGCCGTGAGAACGAGAATGGTCATGATACCGTAGGCGGGGAAGAAAGCAGAAGACGGTGACGAGGACTCACTGAGCAACACTTTTGCTGCTTCTAAATACTGATCACCCGCAGCCCACATGGTACCAGCGCGCGAGCGCCTGGCCGGACGAGCATCGTAACGGGCAGCGACAGCGTAGATAGCCAAAAGTAGCAGGGTCGGGATGCGTGAAGATGCAGGGGCGTCGGGGCGGGCACTACACAACATCGGTCAGGGAGGGATGATACACACTCTGACCGGGGACATACCTCGCTTCCCAATCGCGCCAAAATACCTCCTTGTGGATAACTGGCAAGACCGGATGGACGTACGCAAAATAGAGCTTGAGCAAACGATCCTGCTGAGACCGGCTCGGCATGATCGCCATTATCTGCTGCTCGACCTCCTCGGGCGCTTTCATGAGGTCAAACAGGTTCGGGCTCGCGTTTTGCTCTTCCCTGTCCTCGTCCGTGTCGCGCTCCTCGGCCACGGGTGGCCATACCCGGCTACTCGGGAACCTCCAGATGCCGGCCTCGTCCATGCGTGCGCGGTCGGTGCGGTAGGCGGGTGCCTGGGCGAGCAGGTGGAGTCCAGAAGCCTTGCCGTGATACCTCAGCTGTTGATGTTCGTTGAGTGAGAGCTGACCCATCGCATCGGTGATTGTTTCAGGCTCGGTGTCGGACTCGGATCCGGGTAGAGGATGTGCGTGCAACGGCTGGTTGGGAGAAGCCGAGCCGGACGAGGATAGACGCCTGCGTTGGTGCTCATGAGGAGGGGAACGGTGGGTAGAGCTGGGAGTACGAGAGTGTTGTCGAGCTTGGCTGGTGGAAGAGCTTGCCGTTTTGGCTGTAGAGAGAAGCCGAGCCCCGAGTTCGTCCTGCCAGTCGCGGGGAGGAACGTCAAATCCGACCCCGCCTACACAAAAATATATTAGCAAAACAATTTGAATAAATGAAGTCTTCTTACCATTTAGGATAGCCGTGCGCGCCGAATTAATGTGGGTACGGGCCTTTGGGTCGCGAGAACCGTCCTGGTCGCGTCCACGGCTGCCAAAGGGACTCTCGTCGACACGGGCAATGATGTGCCTCGCCAGTGGGTCCGTAATGAGGTCTGCGATGAGCGACTGCGCTCGCGGATCCGGTGACGCAATAACGGTGCCCAACAACGCCTCGAGCTGATGCAGGCGTGCCTCGATGGCGTCAATGTATCCCTTGGGCGGCCCCCGCTTGCGAGACGGTCCAAGAAAAGTACAGTCTGGAAATAATCAGCAAAAATAGCCAGAAATAACGTTGGAGCTTGCCTTGTCCGAGGAGCACACAGTTGCGACAGGCAACATTGTCTGGGCTCTTTTCACATTTGCACTTGGCCTTGCGGCAATTGTCACAGGCCTTGGACGAGCGCTTGCGGACGGCTCTGGTCGACGAGGAGCCATGGCCCACGACGGTCATAGGGTCGTCGTCGTCGTCATCCTCGTCGTCGTCGTGGTCGAGTACATGGCCGAGCGAGGGATGGAGGGCGTTGAGCGGCGGAGGGTGGTGTATGCGCTCAGCAGAAGATGAGGTCGGGAGGACGAGCGACATTATTTGTGTCCTGCTTTCCGGCGGATCATTCTCCCATCTTATACTTATCCAACGTCTCGCTCCTACGCGGGCCCCAGACACCAGGACCCCGGCAATATCCGACTCGCCGCCGACCCCGAATGCCGGTCCGATCAGAATGAGCCAATCGCCGATCGTACCATGTCACGTGGCGATGCTAACGTCCTTTAGTGCGGATCCTCCCACGGCTGTGTTTGAGGCCGGGCGCCACGGTACGAAGAGGAGCCTGTCGCGCGATGGATCCCTGCTGATCTGTATCGTCTGATCGTATCTTACGACCGTCGGATGACAAGAAAAAAATCCCCACATCCAGCACCGCCCAACGCCTATGATTGTATTGATCGACGATCAGCTGGCGCCATTGGAAAACGGCTCCGCCACAGCCACGTTTTTGGCCATTCCGCCGGAATGATCGCCTCGGAGCTTCTCGGACCCATTCCACTCTTGTTCCCCTTCCTCGTTCGACTCGTTTTCCTTGAAGATTCCTAGCCAACCGTCCTATTCCTATTTGCTCATACCATCGATTACGAGTCCTACGATCATGGCTCGACCCCACTGAATTGAAACGGTACCTACGGTTTCCAATTCAACCCCCGCCTGACAGGTACCGCCGGGTTAGATTCTGGACTGCGCATGGCGCGTGTCTGTCCCGCCGTCATGGCCACCTCTCCTTGTCATCATCCTTATTCCAGTTAGCAGCGATCAGCCCGGTTCTCGGTTGCAATCACTACCGATACTTGATCACTCTGGCCAACCTCTGGTCTAGATTCATTTCTAGCGCCGAGTAACCGTGGCGTCAAGCCTGCTTTGTGCTCCACGTGGTAAACGGAAACACCACGGGATGTCAGCCACACCAACTTTCCTCTTAATACTTCGATTGTGTCATTTATGGCTATTCTTACTCCTATCATAACTGAATGCTTCAGCGTTCTATCGAGCGCTCCGGAGCTCCGAGCACCATACCCTGGGTCTATCCTATTACTCTGGAGTGAATTTGACATATCATAAAGTTACTTCCGATCCCATAAAGCAGACAACCCAGTCATCGAAGCACATAAACACATCAATCGGAACACGGAGTTGAATCCAAACCTCAATCCTGAGACCGCAACTTATGGCGCTTATCAAGACTTCCCGTGCGAGCCGCGATACAACAACCTGTCGAAAAGAAGCTAATAAAAAATAGCCTTCAAGCTATGCCATATTTCCATGCTTTCTCCGGCTCCGTTCCTAGTGACAGAAGCACAATACATATCCCCACTGTCGATCAAACGTGGTCCGCCGGCCAAAATTAACAAATATACTCGATCAAAGGAACGATGCACGGATAGTCATTCGAAGCGCGCATCGGACGGAAACTTCATTTGGGGTAAACTATACATCCCCATGGATCCGAGTAGCTCAAGAAGACGTATCAACGTGTATGCGGATCTCCTGAACAAGTAAATCGACCGCGTCATCGAACACGAACTTCTGATCGTCTGTAAAGTCGTGTGGTCCGGTGGTGGACCTTCCGGATGATTCTGTGTGCGTGGATACGTTCTAGGTATTTGTCGAACAATGTGGAACGGATAGACTGCGTGAGGGGCGGAGAACGAACTCTGCATGCGACTCAATTGATGAGCAATATGCGCGAGACACGACGCATGGGCTGACGGCCGCAGTAAAAAGATGCTGATAAGAGTCCATGGTTCTGTACCAATATCACGTTCTTCCATGCAGACTCAATTATATCCAGCCAAACTTCTGGACGCTCAAAGTCCCGGGGCTTGAGAACGCGGCCGTGTCGACCAAAGGCGGAACGCCCTTGTTCGTAAGATCAATGATTGATGTGAAGGGTATGGGGATAGATGCAAATTGGGAGTTTGATTGTGATTCAATTGAGTCGATAATTTATGCATCGTATCGCTAGAAAGCACTATGCTGCATGGAGTTCACGATACAATCAATTGTGCTTTTGCCGGGTCTCACTAATTCTTGGGGTTTTCATGAAGACGCATAGAACATTCTCCTATCCATCCGAGGGTTGGGCGACTTTCGGCTGAAACACCTAATCAGTAGCTTCGTACAGCTTATCTTGAGACTCATGCCGCCCCAATACAATAGTGTCGAAACGAACAATACCAGTACTCATTCCGGTTCTTTTCGGCATTTCGTCCCAAACCAAAATGCCGAACCACGCTCCGGCCAATATGGGTAAAAAGCCGACTCATCAGCATTTGCCTGCCGAATAGTGCAATTGCAAACTCCGGAGGATTGTTCATTCGGGGTTAACTCCATGCTCAAGAAGAGTCAACGACTCTTCAGCCCGTCCTGTAATTCTAAGATGTTGGTGGGTCATTTGACGTGTTCATCAACCACCATACCCCTCATCGATCGGTTCCGAATTCTAATCCTCCGGGTGGAACCCCGGTTGTCCCGTGAACGTCAACGCAAATCTCTGCCCTTCTGACAATTGAGCACGCTAGTGTGACTTGAGTACGCGAAGATCTCGTGGTTTGTGAAGTTCCAGGGCAAAGAAGCTGGGGAGTCCGGAGTATCCGCCGTTCGGAGTAACTTCCGAACGTGGGAAACACTCCGATTTAGGGTGGAGACGTAGCCACATGCATTTGTTTGTCGATCATTCCATCTTGGCTCAGTCAGGTCGTCAGAAAAAAATGAGATATCGACCGAGTAAAGGTCTCCGTGTGGATTTCAGCTGAGGTTCAAGCTCGAGAAACTCCAACAAAGCAGCTAAGACCGGCACTTTACACTAGTTGACTGGACTAAATCCATCAAAACTCAAGTGGACTCGCTTAAAGGTTTAGGAGCAACATGCCGATAGCACTGGGATTTATGTCGGCTAATTCAACTATATCGGATAAAATTCTGTCAAAGAAGTTGGTACCGCTAATCTGAAGCGTCCCCCCGAAGATATCACGATGCCTCGACGGACCTTGTGCGTAGTAGGATTGGGCCAGCAATGAGCTGCTCGCGGTGTACCTCTGATCTTCTAATGAATATCAATCGCATGCTGGGAAGAAAGGACAGAATACTGCCACGCGTTCAACAGAGTACTGCAACTACCTGCAATTCTTCGGGAATGAATTGGTGCTGGCGGAGTAGGTAAAGCCCAAGATGTTAATGTCGCTTTTCCTGAGTGGAAGCCCGAGAGATACACCTACGTGGATAATATGCGTACCTTCTACGTGTCCACGTTGCGAAGTGAATGGTACGAAGCCTGTTGCAGAGGTGCAGCCTACCACTCATTACTTAGCGCTTATGGACATGGACTCTATCCGCCTCTAGTCTTTTAGAAGTCGTGAGTCAGGTAGATGGTAGCGTCAATTGTATAGCTAGGTCTGGACGTATGGAAGCGTAGTTGGCTGACCCATTGTGCTTCTCTCAAGGTGTTTGCTATTCCTGTCAGTAGCTTTAGCCGAGATATCTTGGTTAGCTTTTAGAGCATATATTTCAGTTAACACGGTAACCAAAGGAGAATTTTTTTTACCGAGAGCACAAGCGAGCATTTGAGCAGACCAATTGGCCTCAAATATCTGAAATTGCGCACACACGTGTACTGAATAATTTCTCGCTGCGGTGGTGTCAAATCACTAAGATCTACACGTGAAGCGACTTGGTTCGTCATTCTGGCAACCCTTCTTCCAGGCATAGATACAAAATCAAACATAATCAGGGGTCCGAGTTGCCTACCAGATTCGTAACCTAGCCGGGGTAACCACGAGGCACAAGCCAACTCTCAACAGTCGCTTGCTTCTGACTCGCCATGACCAGCGCCTTCAGAACATTCACCAAATCGCCTCGAAAATGCTTATATCACCTATACTGGCGGGAGACAATCGGTGGGGAGATTCCTACACCTTGTGAGAGCTAATTGAGCGGTCGAATAGTTGATCAGTCGAGCGGCTTAGCAGAGTATCTAAAGGAGTACCAATGTGGGAGCCGGTCGGGCTATCACAGGAGATATTGTTTTCCTGGTTTGTTAGAGAGAGGGAACATTTTATGCTTTGCCATGCGTAAGTCCATGCAACTAATTAACTAAAGCTAAGACCGTTCTGTCCCACCAGCTACAGATCTAAACTTTATAATAAGAGCTTTGAGTGGTAGAGTGGCGTGTTGTGGACGCTACTTGGATCACATAATGGTTATTGGCAACGAACTGCCGCTACGTCTCTCCCGCCGCCAAGGCATATTGCGCTAAATTTCATCGACAATTCGTCTTAGCATAACAGCGAAACATACCTTCTCTCATATAGTGTGCGTAATGTAGTCGAGTGGCTATCGGGCTAACAGTTTGTGCCTTTTAGCACTTGACCCATGATGTCAATTTATGGAACGACCCAGAACTTGCACGTTCTATCTCATGGGCCCTAGAGTAGGCGAGAGTGATTGTTAGTCTCTACAATTTTACCATCCGAATTCTCCGATGCGATTATAGCCAAATGTTACAGGTTTTTGTCTTGTGTAATCAGTGCGATCAGCACTTTATCCGATTCGAAGAAACTCTGGGTAGGATTGCACCTTTCGTTGCACGCAGCTTGATTTCAGTATCCGGTTTGGAGGACACTCCAATATCTCTTGTTGACCCTCTGAGACCACGGAGCTCCGCACATATGGAGGCATAGCTTTTTTAGCCCTCAAAGTGGCGTTCCAAGGCCGAACAAAACGGGGGAGATGATGCAACTGATGGGTAGTCAATCGCAGTTCTAATCAGGTCGTACATCAGACGCTGGAGTGCGGGAGGGCTCCGTGACAAAGAAGGTTCATGGTATCCAACTTTGTATCATGGTTCGCGGTTCGGGCCCCACAACGACGATCGTGGATCGTAGATTTTTTAGTCAGTAATGTATATAGCAAATTCGGGTTTGTGACTAAATAAAGCGGTAGATCCGGGTGTTTAGCCTCTGTCTACAAGTATCCGCGAAGATAAAGAGTTATACTATCAAGACAAGTAGTGTTGGAGGATGACAGTTCGGGGAAAGGGAGAGGGGAACGAGAACTTAGCAGGCAATGCACCGGGAATAGAGGCCGCTGTATGAATAGTGCAAGCCCACGATGGGTTCGAGTAGAAGTAGGTGCTAGAAGAATACATTGCCTTAGGTTAAGGCGAGGGCTCGATAGGAGAACACCAGCCGATTGAACGAGCCACTCTTCTTGATTCAAGGAGTCTTCAGAATTGTAGTATCCATATCTGGCCAGCGTGCACGATTACTTATCTTGTTAGAGGTAATGAGATTAATCGTAAAGTAAGCAGCCGTCGAATAGGATCCTGGGTTGCGTTGGTCCATCAAGTCGACGTGATACAATGGAAAACTAGCTGACCATACGCGCCCGCATGAGACGCTGGAGTAGGGGGACCAGGGGGGTACCCTGGTCACCCTTCTCTCGCCTCTCGCACCCGTCCTCCACCAACTATAGGATACGCATACACCCCTTCACCCCGTCCCCAACGTTTCGCACTCGTTCTACTCTCGTTCTCCGTTCCTCTCAGCGCTGCCAGTTCCTAACTAACAACGCTGATCCTGTCTATCCAGGTCATCGCGTCAGCAGATTGGGCCAGTGCACACGAGAGGCATTTTGCTCGCGTGTACAAGATAGATCAGTAAGCATCCACCTGGCGCTACCTGGATATTCACGAGCACTTACGAGCGCTCGTGACAACGTGTATGCGCCACAATCGGCCATCACGCGTGCTTGTGACGGCTTGTGACGGCAAGCTATCGGGGGGGCCTGACTCCCGGTGCTTGCCGTCCTATAAGCGCTCGGGAGTGGTTCCGAGCCCCGACGGATTTTATTGTGCGATTTCGAGGCCTACAATCACTGCTCAACCCGCCTACCGATTACAGTTAGTAGTCATCCGTCGGGTCTCGACTACAATCAGTGCTGATGCTTGAATTCAACATCTGCTCGGATTTGCAGCTAGGAAAAGCATTCAGATTCTTTAGTCGATCGGGATCTATAATTACGATTCCGTGTGGATTCCTGGCTAGCACACAGAGCTCCCTGAGTAGCGCCGAGTAACCGTGGCGTCAAGCGTGGTTTGTGCTCGTATCTATAAGCGGAAGTATTAATCTGTGTCAGCCACGCCAACTTTCCTCTCGAGCTGCTATGGTTGGCCATCCTTGTATTTTTAGACATAAGCACGGTCTCTGACGGAGCTCGAGACTCGATACCCTAGGTTTGTTCGCTCGTTCGTACATGACATGATTCGGTCACCACACTGCATTTCGACTGGCCGACTCGATTGGGCGTTTCGATCAAGGAAGGCCATGGATCGTGAACTTGCATACAACAGTCTTCGCCGTTCTGTTTCAGTTATCTCCTGTGTCTTCGGACATGCACGCCCATCGGCAACGTTCCCAGCTCGGTGCATCTGCCTTCTCTCTGTCCTCCTTCTTCGCTTGTTGCAATCGCCTGTTACCTTCGAACGTATACATCTTCTCGGAGAACAAACTCACTTCAAGCGGGAACTACCCCTTACTCTAAAATGAATTTGTCATAATACAAATATGCTTCCACTTCTTATCCCATGAATCAGACAACCCAGTCATCAAAGCTCGCATCTCACGCCTATCACTCAGAACCAGCCCTTAACCCGCAGTCCGACAGCCATGACACTTACCAAACCTTCCAAACCTTTCAGCACACAACCAGTAATAAGTACATGGTACAACCGCCGCCGGGAAGCCCGGAGAATAAAATTCAAACTACTATGGTTTCTCCGATTCGCTCCTCATACGATCGGGACGACAAAATCACCACATGAAATCGTTAATCCATCCCTGTCGATCAAGTTTCGTTCCGCCGGCCGGGTTTGACAAGCTTCTTGCACTTATACACGTTGTCCGATCTAAGGGCGACCGCTTCAGCAGTCATTCGAAGCATCGGACGAAAAGAGATACGTATATGGTGGAACGTATATCCCCATGGATCCGAGTAGGTCGAGAAGATCACCAACGTGTATGCGGATCTCTCGAAAAAGTAACTCGACCGTGTCATCGTACTCGGAGAGCCCAGCGTCGGTAAAGTCGCATGGCCCGGCGTCGGTCTTTCTAGCTGATCGTAGGAGCGTGGATCGAGGCATTCCAACTTTTTGTAGAGCGATATGGAATTCGATAGAGAGCGGCGAATGAACTTTGCGTGTGGGATTCAATTGATGCTTAATGAGCGCGGGAGCCGTAAGAAAAGGTGTATTGATAGGCTTCCACGGCCATGTATCACGCTCTTTTTCGATCGATAAAAAACTTGACTGGATATTGAAGCAAAGTTCCGAACTCCTAACTTGGGGACTGATTGTGTTAACCAATCGTGGATCATCCTACTCACTCTTACAATTGAGGAACGGCATGAAAGGAACAGATAGACTCAGAGGTCGATAATTTGGCTGATGTGTAGTTGATGAATAATCTATCATAAACTTAAGAATGCCAGTGAAGGCACTTTACCAAATGGAGCATCTGATACATTCTCGTGTGCCTTCATCAATGCTCCCCGAGTCCTGGGTTTTCCATTCTTAGCGACTTTATCGAACATTCTCACATGCTTGCCGTGGACGAACAAAAGAAATATACAAACGATCTTTGCCTGAAACACTAACTTTCAGTAGCTCTGTTCACTGTGCCCTGGGCTTCCGCCACGCCAGCCACGGTATCACTCAAACAAGTTCCGGAACACATTCCGGGAATTCTCGGTGTTTTCGTCAGACAAAATGCCGAACTGTGCTCCGGTTGATCCAAAGTAACAGCCGACTTACTAATAATCATTTATGCTCGAATTGTTAGGTTGCATATTTCGGAGAGTTGTTCATTTGGGGGTATCACATCCCCAACGAGAGCCAACCTCCGACTCTCCAACTCGTGCTGCGATCCCGAAATGCATGTGGGTCATTCACCTTAATCAACGTACCCCGCTTCCATCAATCGGCTCCGAACCCTGATCTTCCGGATCGAATCCGAGCCGTATAGAAAGCATCAACGTAGGTTTCCATACTCCTACTCACCCCTGGCTCTAGTTTGGGAGCGCAAATGTCCCGTGGGTTGCCAACGTAAATCTGGGGGTGGGAGCCCGGAAGGTTTGCCGTTAGGAGTAAGCGTCGAAGATGGAAAAGACTCCACGTGTGCTATACAGATGCACCTATATGCATTTATTCGTCGGTTGCAAAATTTTGACTTGGTCAACTCATCTCAAAATAGGAAACATCGGCTGAACGAAGGTATACGCCCGAACATCGGTCAAAGCTCAAGCTCCAGGGGCTCTCAAAAGCAAGTAGGACTGACGTTTCGTACAGATTTGCTCATTGAACCATCCTAGAGCGGACAAGCGAGTTTGCTGGCGCTTTTTGAGGTTTTATGTCCCGAGAAGACTAGCATTTATCTCTGATGATGAGCTGTATTGAACAATATTTTGTCAAAGAAGCTGTGGCTGTTAACTCACGACGTTGCTCAAAGAAGAGTTAAAATATCTCAATTAACCTTATGTATAGAATCAACTTGGTTGTAGGATACTCATAATATGTCTCACGTCTCTAACGCTCCAGCGAA
>JAYRCO010000204.1:0-38961 GCA_037042815.1 Ceratobasidium papillatum | reverse complement strand
GTGGCGAATGGCAACGGCGTCTGGCCGGGGGTGTCTGGTTGACCTATTGCTAGCAGCCTAGGAGACACATCAGGGTCGCAGGGGGTCATGAGTAGAGCGCTCAGACTTGGGGTGTATGAAGAAATGGCGTAGTCAAAGAGTGAAGATTTTGGCAGGCCATAGTCGCCAGCAGCGTGTATGGGAAGATGAGACATTGAGCCGGTCGTACACCATGTGATATGAGGAAGCGGATGGAGTGAATGCCGCTAAAATCAAAACGAGTTCAGTCTGACTTGAAGATTTGATAAAAAAGAATGCACCCACAACGTATCCGAGATAATCTAGCACAGGTTTCACTAAATCTGACCATAACATACTTAGCACCTCCACGAGCTCGCTGCTGCTTGACCTCGAAGGCCAATAATGGATGCTTCGAGATAGATAGCCGCAATTTCGGAGTGTATCTGCCAGCTGCTTCTGTGCATTTTTCACCTTTTCTAATGTAAGATCTTGAAGTTGCAGAATTGAAACGGTAGAATCACGAGGTTTGATGAGTAGCGCATAGCATCCGTATGGATCAACCGTGATTACCGCTATGGCCCCTACACGAGCAGCATTGACTAGAGCAGAAGCATCCTTGGGACGTAAGAACTCTCTCAATCCAGGCAAAAGTCGAGCCTGCTCAATCAGCCATGTTCGCCTCTCGGCCAGGCGACGATGACGTTGCGCGACATCTTCCTGAGAAGGGTCGTTAAGATTAAATTCGGCGCGGGTAGAACTGCCTGATGATGTATGTTGAGAATTAATTAAATTCGCATATTTAACACTCAATGTATAAAGCTTCTTAGTGCTTAGGAAGGGATTAAAGATGGATAATAAGATGAATAACTAGCTACATGAGACTCGGGTTTATATACATGCGTGCACCACAGAAAGACAAAAGCGGGTGATGCAGATAACAGAGTCACATCAGCTAAGAAGCACGAGTCACATCAAAGTGATTAGACTATTCACATCAGCATGTGAATACGAGATTACCTTTTCGGTATATCTCAACAATGTATGATCTAGTTCTAGAGATATGACTTTCAGCTCTTCAGCGAGAGATTCGTTGACTGCAGATAGTTCATCGAGGGGTGTGCGGAGTTGTAGTCGCTGGTTCCACACGATTGAGCGGCCGGCTTCAAGCCACTCAAGCGCTGCCTCAGGCTTCTGGTACCTGATTGCCATACACGCGAGATCGGGTGCCGTTTCTGAGACCCATGGGACGTCTCCGTATCGCTTGTCGCTGCTACTGCCGAGCCATACAACCTGAGGCAATAAATCCATCACTCTTTGGCCTCCCTCGAATGGAGAGTCGAGATTCAAAATACGTGACTGCAACGCCCAGTTGTATGCCGAGTGCATTCGAACCCTAGCGGGGCCTGCGTTTGATAGCGCAGCCCGTCGCACATAGTCGATTGATGCCCCCGCATGCGAAGGGTCATTAGAGAACTCAAATAGGTCATGATAAGCTACACCAAGAGTACTCAGGCGCCTTGGCTTTTCCGAGTGGTCGTCCGGTGTTAGCCTCACGGATTCACTCAAGTACCCAATAGCGCGATCCGAGTCCAAAGTTTGGTTGAGTAATTTGAAGCGAATTGAATAGGACTCTCCGAGATTGTACAATTGACTTGGTCGGTCAGGATGTCCATCTGGGATAAGCTGCACGGCCTCACTCAATGATTCGATCGCATGGTCCACGTCAGCGCCGTTTTTGAAGGAATTATATCTATTCAAATATCCAACGCCAAGGTTCATGAGACGATTGGGCTTGGATGGATGTTCTTTTGACGTCCTAGATGCAGCAAGACTTAGATGATGAATTCCTAGATCCGAGTCAGTCAAATGTCCTAGTGCATGGTAACGGCGCTGATATGCGGATCCCAAGGCGCTGTGATACGTGAGGTAGTACTGGCTATCGGACCGATGGGTTGAAACTGCTCGAGAAAGGTGGAAAATGGTAGATTGCAAGTCGTTCGTCTCTCCTAATCGGGCGTAGCGAAGGTAATGATATATCCCAAGGTCACCTAGAGATTGCAGCTCGTCAAAACTACCTTGAAATAAAAGCGGGATTTTCCGGCTCTGAGAACTTATTGCTAAGTCTAAATCAGCTAGGTTACCGGTGCGATCATATAATTCTTTAGCGGCGGTGCTCAATTTGCTCAAGATGGGTGCTAAAAGGTTTGGAGATTCACTGATAGCAGCCGCAAGTGCTTTTTTAAAGTACTCAGTTGCTATCTTGAGATCCTCCAATCCTTCTAGGACCTTGAACCGAATCCAGTAAAGATGACCGAGACAGTTAAGCATCTCAGGTTGCGGCTGGCGATCATTGGATAATGAAGTCATGGCTTGGTTAAGATATTTAATCTCCTGATCTAGGTTCAGTGCTTGCTCAACGCCATTGCTTGGGCTCAGGCCGAAAGGCATCAGGTTATTTATTGCCGTCAATCGGAATAGGTGGTCAACTGGGAGCAGATGTAACAACTGCGCTAGATATTCGTTGGCTGTGTGCATATCCACTGGGTCCCCTAGCCCTTTGTATCGGAGCTGATGGAATGTGGCTAGGTTGTTAAGCAAGGCGTTGGTACGAAGTTGGTATTCCGTGGCCGCGGATTTGGCTTGAGTAAGTAAATCGATCATCTCGCTGATATCACCTAACTCGGCAAGATCCTTGAACAGGTGGAGTGCAGTTCCTCCCAGCCTAGACGAGTTTATAGCTCCCTCCGAATTGGAGCTATAATTTTCAATATGAGTGACAAGTGCTGGAATTGTTCCGTGTAAAATATCTCGAATATCTTCAGGAGGACAGAATTGAAGGAATCTCAGCTGCAGAAGTCTTAGATGTCATGAATACTATCCAGCGGGAGGGAACCATACCAGATCGCTGTAGGCCAAAGCCTGGGTTTTAGGAACTCCGGGTCGTCCCTCGACTATTTCCTGACTCGGACAATCGCGCATCAGTACACATACCAATAGATATAGCAAACTGAGTACTCACTTGAAGATTATCGTTAAGAAACTCCTAGTTTGGGTAATTAAACGCTTGTTATTGCAGGATCTCATCCACCCACAATGATAGGAAACTCGTCGCCCTCCATAGCGTCTTCCATATTGACAACTTCTCTTTCGTATCGCAGAATAAACCAGCGATTGAGGTGCACTTGTTCGTGAGCCAAGAAGGTTGTCACTACAAGGTTGTGGGAATCACTAGGTTCTGACTCGTTGGCTGTGTTCTGACATTCACAAGCGCCGCCTTGCGGCCCATACCTCGCCAAGGAGTCACGTGACTGTCTCTTTATTTATTTGTTTTGGCATACACATTTAACGAGCTACACGAACACATGGTCGAACCGCTCAGAAACGCAGAAAGTAATCAAAAGTAAGGAAGCACGTCTAACAGGACTCAAAAGAGTAAGGTGGGGGCGGCGGGGCAAAGTAGAACGGGGCCAAGAAAAGAAAACACAACACAACAAAACGCACTAACGTTTAGTAAAGGCAGAAGTAGCAGAAAGGAAATTGGCCGTGGCCCGGGCCCCGCGAAGGAGCTGAACAGGTCTCTAAGAGAATAATAGACTTGGATGCCTTGCGCAGCCAGTAACGGCCTGACTCGTGCAGAGGGCAATCCCGAATGATGTGAGTGATCGTTTGGAATGACTCATGCCACGTGACTGTCTCTTTTTTTTTTTTTTTTTAAATCAAGTAATTTATAGTCGTGAAGAGGCTAGGCCTCATGGTACGACTCCAAGACTAAGAACATGAGGCGAGAGAGAGGAGAAATCCGGGTGGTACCAGGCTTGGTAGCGCGCTCAAATAGCTATTGAATTGGGAGCGAAGGTGAAAGGTCGGAAAAGGAGGACACCATGATGTCGCACTTGTACGCGCAACTCGAGGCGGTCCTCTGGACGGGGCCAGGGGGTCGCCTGTCGGGCTCCCTTTTGTAGTTGAGTACTGAGGATGTTGCCTCCGTAGGTTGTGTCCCATTCTTACACGCACTGCTGCCAGTAAACCAATTCTCAGCACTTTTATTGTGCTATGCTGTGAAAGCCAATTGACGTCAATTTTGTAAGGGAGGTTAGGAATTTGAAAGGCTGAATTCATCGACTCAGGGACAGTGGGACGAACTGAGTGCTTGCAGGGGCGATATGTGCATTTAGGTCATGACTTATCTACATATGCCAGATAGAAAAAGCACTGGTACTATTCTTGGGATATTGTAGCTTATATGTGGGAGAGTGAATCGTACTGGACGTAAATAACATTAGTGGGTGATGAAGCGGATCAAATAAACACCGCTTTGAATGTAAATAGCTGTTGTTGGTACAAGCGCCGGGTACGTAGTGACCCCTTTATGCGCTTTCTTATTGTGTATATGCCCCTTTATCTCTTATGTATGCGCTGTGTATATTGTCTTGTTTACGTACAAAACCTCTGTATCTAGTCATCGAATCAGAAGCTCTCGTGTCGACTTTCAACAACAGCGCAGTGAATGTAAGCGGTTGAGCTTGAAAAAATGATCCACAGATAAAAAAAGGTGAGATATTGCTGCTATTAGAGCGATTCGTTGGGTCAGTTTAGGCACAAAGCAACGTGTGAAATTACGGATGGAATGCGGAACACAATCGCGCATGTATTTACATATGGGGGAGCGGGGACTAGTCAGAGGGACGGAAGAGATAGGAGAAAATACAAGAGAAATATCGAGGTATATGCAGCTGAGCAGGTACAATCCAAGAGTATGAACCTGGAAGTTGTAGATGTCAGAAAATTGCTTAGCTGCTCGTTGACCCTCAATGAACGCATCGAAGCTGTCGAAGTCGGCGAGTTTGTCGATACAAAAGCCCACATAGAGAGCACTTTCAAGCGTTTGAGATTGATTGACTGGAGTCGGACCTCGAGGCTGCGTAGCTTTCAAGTTTAGCTTGTTTGGTTGTGTAGAATTGTATCGAATGGACTAGAATGTATTAGCAATCGCATGACTCGCATAGCATATACCAGATGCTTACTAAATGTTCTATGATGTGCTAGACCAACTGTTTTCGTGTATATAAGGAGCGCCTGAAGGCTCCGTAGCTAGTATATCTCACACTGAATATATTATCTATTAATCGTCTTATACACACTGCGCTATCGCGCTACTAACTGCGTGATATACTCTCAGCATTGGTTTCTACAGGTTGCACATCCTAGCCGGACATACATAACAGTAAGTATAAGAAGGCCATTATGGTTCGTTTAGAGTTTCTATTGGCTCATCATTTGTGACAACGCATCTACTTAGTTTAGATATGTGTTCGATCACCGAGGTTGGGATTGATTTGATCATATTGCGCGTTCCGTTCAAGTGCATCCCATAGCAGAAGGCGCATACAATCTTCCAGTCCCAAATAATCGCTTCAAAAATACGTTCGTCTGCTTGCAATCAATCCCTCTATCGACCGTGGGCTACGCATTGAGTGTCATTCAAAACTTCCAAAATGAACTATTGTTGCTCATGATGACATGTTGCAAATAACGCATACACAATCATGCAATCATTGAGCCTATAAGAGAATTACGGCAAATCTTTTCAAACTTACTGTTAGTAAGTCTGGCTCGGAATATGGAATTGGACAAGCTAAACCCGAAGGCCACGCAGCCTTGAGACCCAGCTCCGGTCGAACTCTCTCAAGCGCTCGTTATCTGAGTTTTTATATCGACAAGCTCAATGACTACAATGGGTTCGTTGAGTGTCGAGTGAATAACTTGGCGATTTCCGGAACAGAAGTACCGGGTGGCTGTGCTTGAGGCGAGTCACGTTGTACTCCGTGTTTATCGGAGGGCTGGCTTGGTGGACGAATCGTAGAGCGAATCTGTCCGGCTTGTGTCGGTTCGAGTCATAGTTTTTGGCCACAACAGAAATAGATATGTATAAATCTCTGTAATTTTGGGGGGTATCATTTTGACGCTTATAGACCTTGCTAGGGCAAGGTAATCAGCAAACCTTTTGCAAGAAAAGCCCCCCAGCGCCAGTTTACCCAAAGTGGTCAAACCGGGACAATTATGCGCCATTAAGTCCAGGGATTCGTAAATAACCCTGATAAAACATGTCGACGTTCTTCATTCATGCATGTCGCTGTATTCCCAGGCCATTTCTCTCGCTTCCCATCTCCTCTTTGTCCCAATGTGCAACTCCTTCAAACTAACATCCTTGACTTCAAGTTTCTCGTGTGGTATTTTAGTGAATAGATCACCGTCAAAAGCTCGAAGCAATGGAATTGATTCTTGGCTCAAACTGCGCGAGTGCGTCGTATCTTCAAAAGAGACCAGGAGGACCACCTTTTGGGAAAACGTGGAGGGGATAGTGGGCCGAGCCCCAGCTCAAAGCGCCCCCGAGTTTAATAAGTCACAAATAACAGTAGAACCTTGTAAAAAAACAGAAACTGAATATAGATCGAACTATTTGTCTGAAATACCCTGTCCAGTGCTATAACGAGCAAGGCGCACAACCCAGTCACGGGCCCTTGTTCAGTGAAGACTTTCCTGGAAATACTGCAATAGTCATAAAACAACATCTACTTCTACAAGGGCTTTACGGCTCTTCGTTCCTACCACCTCCACCCCTTCGCCGTTTCTTAACCGCCTCACGATGCCTCCTCGAATATTCTCTCGTAAGCTCCAGCTTGTTCTCATCCCATTTCGCCCGAATCTCCTCCCTAATCGCACATTCAACAAAAAAAGAAAAAACAGAAACAGCATATAAACTCACGAAGTCCCAGGATGTTCCCACCTCCACCCCTTTTCTTCAATAACACCAAACACATCCTTCCTCCCCCCTCCCGAACCAGGAAAGAACATCATAGCTCTCGGGTCAGGTGTATACTCGATCGTACGCTTTTGTGTCGTTTGAATCGAAATGGGTGCGATGGATGGTTGAGGTTGTGGCTCGGGAGGTTGGATTGAAGCTGGGAGGAAAGATTCGGCGTCTGGGTCTAGTTCAATATCGAGGCCAAGGGAAAAGCTGCCTGTGAATTAGAAGAAGTTAGAGTTGTAAAGCGGGGATATATGGATGATAGAGGATTTTACCGCTTTCTTCTTGAGGCTTGAACATATTTTTGAGTGCCGTATATGCTTGTGTTTCGGATGCAGCTGGAGCCTCCTCTTCTTCGTCATCTTCTTCGCTCTCGGCCTCCTCCACTTCGTCCTCGTCCTCGGCAACTTCTTCAACCTCGTCCACATCATCCTGTACGGCTTCTTCCATCATCTCTTCCACCTCGACCTCCATCTCCTGCACAACCCCTTCCTTTTCCCTCGGAACAACCTCATACCCCACATCCTCTTCCTGCCCCTGTCCCTTCCCATCTTGAACCTCAACCTCATCCCCACTAAGACTCTCCCTCCCGCCCCATTCTTCGCCCGAAAACAATCCACCGAGAAGAGCGAGTGTAGACGCTTTTTCTTGCGCGAGTGATAGGATTGGATTGGAGTCTGATGATTTTGTCGGGAGATTGATGAGAGAAGATGCGGGTGGTGACGACGGAGATGGAGATGGAGATGGTGGTAGTGCCGGGGTTGGGTCTCGTACGGCTGAAGCTGGAGGTGGGAGGGGTTTGGGTTCCGAGTTGCTTGAAATTGTGCTAGCCACTTCTACCTCCACTTCTTCCTCCAGGTCTTGCATCTCGGCAACCCCACTTTCCATTCCTCCCTCCACGCCACCCATCTCAACCCCGCCCATCCCGCCTAACAGCTCCTCACCCAACCCACCCCGTCCAACCGAAACATGCACAGCACCATACCGCGCAGGATCAATCACCGTACACCTCGCTCTCGTCAAATCGAACTTTTTCCTCTTCAACTTTGTCTTTTCTTTATCTTTGATCTTCGAAGGTCTGAGTTTCGATTTGGAGGATGAAAGACGGGATTTAGGAGGTAATGGAATAGGATGTAAAGGACGCATGCGAAGTGGTTTGATTAGGTGGTCGAGTGGAGTTCTGCGCCATCCCTATCCCCATTCACCAATCAATACATCCACTCGCACAACAAAAGGAAGGATAAACGCACCTTTCGACTAGAAACATTCTCCAACGTAACAAGACTCATATCTTTCGCTTCCTTTCCCTGTGTACCGCGCATCAACCTTCGAGCTTTCAGTCGTCGTTTGATTCGAGCACGTCTGAGAGCTAGAGCGTCTAGTTTCGGACGAGGTGGGGGGTTGAGTTCTAGTTCATGTCTGTAACAAATATCAAGTTAAGAGGGTAAGACGGATGGAGAGAGGAAGGACTCACCTCGCTCGATAATCAGGTTTAGCCTCTCCAATCCGGAGTTTAGCTCCCTTCCACGTCGATCCACTCAGAAGATTCATACCTGCACCCAGGTTAAAGCTTTATATCCCATTGCTAACATGATAAACTTACATCTCGCCAACTTATCCCTCGTAGCCTCCAACGTAACATACGCAAACGTCCGTGGTTCACCCAACCCATTCACCATTCCAACCCCATCCACATCTCTAACATCTCCAAACGTCGAAAACCTCTTCTCTAGATCCGTTCTTGTAATAGCAGGAGTCAAACCAGAGATATGCAACCTCTTCGTCGTAGTCGTAGTCATCTCCAAAATTAAAATTCCAATTTGTCCATGCTTGGTCCCAATCAATTTGATTTGTTTTTCCCAAAACGAAAATGACACGACTCTCCATTCCATCTCTCATACGACCACGACCAAAAATGGGCCTCTCCGCATACCTCTACCTGCTCTGCACACACCCCAACGAATTCCGTAGTCTCATGCAATACAAAATATGGCACGAAGCCAAGAGAGATATCACCGCCCAACAGGAACACGACACGTCGGGTTGGGATCGAGAGAGTATGAAACGGTGTTGGTACTTTTTAGATATGACCAGTCGGAGTTTTTCGGCTGTTATTAAAGAGTTGGAAGGTGATATGGCGAGGATGGTACGTCTATTTATTGCTTTGTTATATGAAAGGCCGGGAGTTGATTATGCGCTGGCAATTTAGGTGTGCATGTTCTACCTCGTGCTTCGTGGGTTGGACACGATCGAAGATGACATGACGATTCCGGATGACAAGAAACAGCCCATCCTACGCTCGTTTCACGAAAAACTGTCTACTCCCGGATGGACATTTAAAGAATCCGGCCCGGACGAAAAGGACAGGCAGCTCCTCGTCGAATTCGACAATGTAGTCACCGAAATGGCTCTTCTCAAACCCGAGTACGTTATCCATCCTATCATTATCGACTGAAGCTAATATGACTAAAGATACCGCGAAATCATCACCGACATATGTCACAAGATGGAAATCGGCATGGCAGACTACACACACCGCGCCGCATCTCTCTCCTCTTCCAACAAACTCTCCCCCAACGCACCCTCTCCCTACCTCGAGACTATAACCGAATACGACCTCTACTGCCACTACGTCGCAGGTCTCGTCGGCGAAGGCCTCTCCCGTCTCTTTGCCGCATCGGGCAAAGAAGTCCCTTGGCTAGGCGAACAACTCACTCTGTCAAACTCGATGGGTCTCCTACTTCAAAAAACAAACATCATGCGCGATATTCGTGAAGACACGGACCAAGGCCGATACTTTTGGCCACGTGAGATATGGGGCACATTCTCACCATCCTCTGAAAAAACGCGTCCTCCGCTAAAAGGCGAATACTTTGGGTTCAACACTCCAGAAGACCTAGTCCGCGCCGTCGACTCTCCCATAAAAGACACATCCGACAAAGCTCTATGGGTCCTAAGCGCAATGACACTCGACGCCCTGCGTCACGCAACAGACGCACTCGACTACCTCGCCCTCCTCAAAAACCAAAGCGTGTTCAACTTTTGTGCGATCCCGGCTGTGATGGCTCTCGCCACGCTCCAGTTGTGTTTTATGAATCCGGATGTGTTTAGGCGGAATGTCAAGATTCGAAAGGGGCAGGCTGTTCAGGTTAGTCCATGTCTTTGTCTTGGCGATGGGAAAGGAGGCTGATGGGATGGGGTGATATAGTTGATTATGAAGAGTACGAATCCGAGAGATGTGGCATACATGTTTAGAGATTTCGCACGGGGTATTCATGCCAAATCAAGTCCGGCCGATCCAAACTTTTTGAGAATCGGGATTGCATGTGGACGGGTACGTCCATTTCTTCCTTCTCATATCAACCCCTTACTAACACGCCCCTCTCCAGATCGAAGCCTGGGCCGAACACCACTACCCCTCGTTCATAACAATCGCCCACAGCTCCTCCACAAACTCCACATCGGTCGAAATGTCCACAACAGACGCCCGAATGCGTATCGTCAAACGGGACCAGCTCCGCGATTCGCGTATCAAAGCAGAAGCTGAAGCCGCTCGACGACGTGAAAAAGGACTGGAAGAGCGAAAGCCGGTGGAGCAGGAGGGGCTGCCGTGGGCGCTTTTGATGGTTGTTGCGGGGCTGTTTGTGGGGATATGTTGTATTGCGGGTGCGATTGTGTATGTTGTTATTTGGTGGAGTGAGGAGGTTTAGTGTTTGGATTATGAATTTTGGGTAATGGAGAATTTCTTTTCGGTTTGGTAGATGGTTTAGGTGGACGTGCAAGAAGTAAAATACAACCGAGATATTATTTATACACGTCTATCGACATCAGGGGTTTCCAAAAAATAAAAGCGTGGGGCATGAGAAGATGAAAGCGGAGAGATTAAGCTTTGAAGTTTTCTTCGAGGTACCATTTGTAGGCTTCGCGCCAGGCTGCGTTTCCTCCTTTCTCGATTACGTCCTGTCGTCCATGTGTCAGTGAGAGATAAGATATGGAAGGATGGAGAGCTTACACCGTGACAGGGAACGATACGATCAAAATCCCATCCTGCGACTGTACGTGCGTCACGGGCCATTGCGCTATTCGGAACAGTATGAGTGGGAAAGAAACGTAGAGGAAAAATGGACGAGACGTACGCCTTGTCTTTCCCTGCACTCCATACAAACGTCTTGTGCGCACGCATCATAGGACCGAGTGTTCCGAAGATAGGGAATTTACCAGATGATGATGAGTTTTTGTACTATGGTTAATAGGGTCAGGGTTAGTTGCTTGGTTACTGACAAGGGGGAGCAAGTGGGACGATTAGAGGGAAGACGAACCTGCTCAGTGGCAGGCAGGTTAAACAACAAGTCTGCTTGGATGAGTGTTTTGCTCGCTGTGTGGAGAAAGGCGACGTCTTGGTTTTGGAAGCCGGAAAAGTAACATGCTTGGATCTTTTGTTCGGGCCCAGTCAGAAATCGAACGAGGGCAGGTAAGGCAAAGGGGGACATACCTCTGGTTCGTATCCGTATTTCGTTCCTGCTGGGTCTTGGCCATAGACTAGGATGTGTCACGGTAAGAATAAGATATACGAGAGAAGAGAGAACAAGCGCACCTCCATCAAACTTGACAACACCCTCTTTCTTCTTCACCAACGCAGGAACACCAATGACCTTCGCATCCGGATATAGCTTCTTGTACTCGGAAAGATAGAGATGATGCACAGCGTCCGCCGCAATGATATACCTATCGCACCAACTATTACATTGATCCTAATCAGCTTAATGTTTGACTCACTTTACGGGGCCGATCTCGCCCAACTTGGTCTTGGTTGGCTCATCGCATGGAGTAGAAGCCAACAACCACACATCGCCCGACTCAAGTTTGACAGCTGTCGATCGACCGCCTACCGGGAAGATGTTGAATCGCGCAAAAGGGGTGGAGAACGTCCATAGATTAGGAGCGACCTATCAAACCATTCAGTTTATCTGGTGTCAAATGGAAAAGATTATATGGTGGCTTACCTCGCGGATAACAGGAGCCACCATTTTAGAGATAAAAGACGCCGTTGGAGTTGGAGTTGGAGTTGGTGGTTGGGTGTGGTGGACGTTTATAAAGGATCGGAATGAATAACTTACGTCATTGTGACTCTGTAATATCACGGGCTAGGATCGCCGTCACGTGAAAAACGGTCGGTCAAGGATGGCCCAGACCGGCGACCGAGCGCTTGTACTTCTAATCACCTCCGCGGAGAAGTCATGATACCGGCGCGAACTTTGGGGAGTTTCAGAATTGTGTCAACGATGGCTAGCGTTGGATTAAGACCAAGACAAGACGCCCTGGGGCGGAATTTCAAACGGTCTTGTACGGTCTTGTCCCGATAGGATAAGCAGAATTTTGACAGTGTGTGACATAATCCCTAGAGTTGCCTAGGGGCATTACAAATGCACTGAACGGTCCGATTAATACAAGTGTATGCATAAAATACAGCCCAGCTCTACTTCTCCATCTCGTTGTCTTCTATCTCCAAATACCTTATCTTGTCTATAATGTCGAGAGTCTGGTGATTGTCCTGGCTCCGTGCGGATCGACGGTGCAGTGCATGCCACAAACCTGTAAATACACCATGTTCTCGGGGGATATCCGGCTGCGCTCTCGAGTGCAGGTCATCTTACTCAAGAAGAGGACACTTTCGGAGGAGACCAATGATGTCTGAATGAGGAGCACGTTCATTGCAGTTTTATAGAGCAATGGGAACTCGGAGTATCGAGCCTCTATCCATCAGATGAAGAATCTCCTATGTTAGTCAAGCTTTTACTTACCCACCAAAATTCTATTAGGTTTATAGTACCCATAGTTTCATAGTCTTAGTCCCCTAAGTATCTCTAGCGCAACAGCTTGGCATTGACTTTGGCCATGACGCAGAAGTACTAAAGTAGTGCTTCCTTGATAAGTGGCCTCGGAGCCGGGAGAGGCGCAGACGCAACACTAGGCATTGAGGTTTGTAACAATAAACGAGACATGGTAAAACAAGATACCCACGACCTAGAAATTACGCATTTATACTCTCACCCAACGCTATCCTCGGCCGACATACAAAAAAAGAAAACCTCATTAGATTGATGTGGAGTACGTACAAGCAAAAAGCAAGAGTCTTTAGGCAAATCGACAGCTCGAACAGTACCTGTTTGCGTTATTGTTAGTTTTTGCGTCATGCGCAGCGAAAAATCGAGAGGACTCACGAAATACTGCGGCAAGTACCTTGCCTATGCCACAATCACGTGAGCTGCCTTCCTCATTAGGGGCCATGCCTCTGTCTGAAGCCTGTCTGGTTGCAAATCCCATCGTGACAGCTTGCGACAGATCCCTGCCCCATCAGCGTACCCAGACGACGAATATGGAACGTCCTAGGACGAGTTTTAGAGGTCCCCATCAGCGTCTTGGTCTTGCTCCAACGCTAACGATGGCCGATTATTCGAGAAGGATCTCTTCGGCGATATATATACGCATATATCTGTTCCAGTAAAAGATGCATACGCGCTCGTCTTTTATAGCTGTTGTCTTTGTAGTAACCAGTCATCAGCGGCTCCACTTCATCGTCCGAAATGTCGTCGCCTGGTTCCAGTGCTTCAACGTCGTTCTGGTCCATGAGCACCATCCAGCTCACGTGACCGTGTGCTGCTTGTGCGCTTACCTCAACCATCTCATGTCCAAGTCTTTTTGGGGTTATCCCACAACCAACCTCAGCCTCGAACTCTCCGCTCTCAAATACAACTTCGACTTTGCAGACGGAGGTGGAGCCGGTACCATCATGGCTAAAGAGATGTTTCACAGACTCAAATCCTTTGGACCATTGCGCGTTGTAGGGGGCGAACTCAATGGAGAGAATGGCTTTATTTGGATTCTCGGTCGAGACAACGCGTCCCGCGAGTCGATTCCGGATAGCCTGGTTGACCGGTTTGAGATGATATATAACTGCCCGCCACCTTTATTCATATACGACGCCACCAAAGATGTTTACACCTCGCCGTGTGTAGGGAATGATATGGAGGTGGACGTTGTCTGGCTAGGTGGTACTTTTATGTAAGCGATCGGCTGTACAAACGATCCAAGACTGAGTATGTTCTTCTTACAGATCTAACCTTTCCCAATATCGACGGAGAGGAGTCTAGGTTTCCTCTGGTCTTTGCGCTTCATTTATAGCTTATTTTTCTTTTTATCGGTTCGCTTATGATTATATATATTCCTCGACTAGGCGCAGAATTTGATGGGGCTATAAGTCGCGTACATAAGCTACGTCGATGGTACTACATGGATCACCATGAAACTGGAACTCCCTACTAGATGCTGCGTTGTGCTAAATAATGGAATTTGAATCTAATCGATTTCAAGGATAAAACGTCCGTGCAGCAACCAGGCCCTTGGATAATCCTGTGTTGTCGGACATTACTGAGGTATCTGAACTTAGAGATGTCTATGCGGCAAAATTAATTGTCAATCAAGGTCCGCTTGGTTGTCAGATAGGGCTGAGAACGTAGTGAGCTACAAAGGTTAATTGGGTGGCCAGGCCTACCCGGCTACCTGGGCGAATTGGCCTCAAGCTTGAAGCAACGTGTAGTGAATAGGTCTTTAGACGCGGGTGAGGCTAATTGGCTGCGCCAAGGCATCATATATAGTTCAGGCACAGGTGTCCTGGTCGATTCGGATCGACAAGTTGAAAGCCCAGCTTGACATGTGAAGCGATAACACGGCAGTTGAGATCAAGGGGGTAAATCTAATTTTAGGTGCTTAACATGAAAATCAATGCTAACGACATCATGTCCAGTGATCAACCGACTACAAGCATTCATGCTTGATCTGATGTATATCATGGCAAGATAGATATCAGAGCGAAATCTGGAAAACAAGATTATTACGGTGATAGGGATCATGCCAGCGGCTTGAATGTGGAAAGGTGAGATGCGAGCGTATGTGGTTATCACAGCTTGCTCCCAATCTGGAACTAAGCCCATGATATGGACAATCCTTCATTTTTGTTTGACGTCGGCCGTGTCTTACAACTTGATGAAAGTTGTGCGTTGATATGTTCACTTGGGTCTGAAAAATGAGCTGAGTTAAATGTGCCGCTCCCCCAGGAGATACAAACGCAGATACGTGAGAAGGTTGAACCTGGATAGCTGACACAAGCCAGGTTTGGTTCAACAACTGCTTGATAATGATTCATCTGTCTTCGCCCTCATACACGCCCGAGATCCTCGATTGACAGAATGACAGCTACGACAGATCCATGAGCTAAATTCTGGTGGGGTGTACAGGTACTACTGTAGTCGCGCCGGCACCTAGGTCAAGTTCAGTGATACCCGCAGTATGCTGGCTAGAGGAGTTGGGTATAAATATTGTCTTCCGCTTTCTAATTCAAACATCGTCTGCTTCTATCCCAGCTACTTCGTTGATTTCAGCCTTATCTTATTTTTCATAATCAGTTTATCATCTCGCGCCATGCCTGAAATTATCGAACTTGGATTTATGGATCTTAACCCTTTTATCGAGTCTATGACCGTCAGCCACGGAGTCGTATTTAGCGGTGCTGTGGAGTTTGGAAAAGTTGAGAAGGCCTGGACTACGCTGGGTGAAACCTGGCCTGTTCTAGGAGCCTACGTTCGCTTGAACAAAGAGGTTAGTCGTTGTAAATCTGACGCAAACCTAATATTCAATATTCACATGCGCATACAGTCCGACAAGATTGAGATGGTAATCCCAGATGTTGCTGATAGAAGCTTGAAAGCTACATCTAAAGTTAGTACTCTCGTATCCACTCTTCGCATGCTCCTGAATATGTGTTTCTAGGTGCTCGACCGTACGCTCGCAGAGACAGAGCAATTCCATGTCCGAACAAGCACAATCTCAACTCAAGTCTCTATCCGTACTGAGATGCTCTATCGCGACGGCCCTCAGCAAAACCTGCAGCAGCACCTGGTTAGCGGAGACCCAGTCTTCTCCCTCCATACTGCGTATCTCACGGACGCCACCTTTATCACAATCACGTTCCCCCATCTTGTGGACGGCTGCGGTTACCACGCACTGATTACAGCCTTTTTACACGCTCTTGACGGAGAGCCTATTCCTCCGCTCCTTTCTCATGATCCGTGGTCCATCATTCTGCTCGAGGCGTTGCGCACTCCTAGCGACCCCGAAGCAATCAGGGCATGGTCGTCGTGGGACAAGAGTGCTGCCGCGATCCTCCAGCGAGACATGGCGGCAGAGTATCAAGCAAGCGAACCCATTCAAATGCGAACTATCTATTTCCCTGCTGCCGAGATTGCACAAATGAAGCGTGATGCAGCCGCAGATTTGAAGAAGGCTGGATGTGAAGTTCCTTTTTTGAGCACGACCGATCTTATTGGCGCATGGCTTTACAAGGTGAATAGCTTTCGTCCCTAACGTACGTGATCTGGTCTAATGCTTGTACAGAATGCTTTGGAGGACGGCCCCGATGACGGAAGCAAGAGTCGCTTCGTGTATCCTTTCAACGTCCGGTGAGTCTAAGACCTGGAGGTGCTAGCGCCATGATATTTACCCGGATTAGCAATCATTTCCCAGAGGCGTTTACCCCTGGCCAAGTCTACCTGCGCAATGCGTTCTTCACTATTACTACGGATCAGCTTACCGAAGCCCAGCTACATACCCTGTCGCTTGGTGAGATTGCGCGCATTATTCGTATGTCAGTCATAGGCAGCTCCACTCGGGTGTCCTTCCTGTCCAAGCTGAGGTGCCATTACGAGCACGCGGGAGAGTTCTATGTACCATTCAGTCCCGGAGATCGTCTGCGCGGTGAGTTTCACTCAACATTAAATTAAGATTATACTGAATAGACACGTATGTTTTTAGTTGTCTCAAGTTGTAAGTTCTGATTGGAACTGCTCGGTGTTTTGGGAAAGAATAACTCACATGTGCTTCCAGGGCTTTCGTTTAAACTCGGAGAGATGAGCATAGCACAGCACGTAAAGCCAGGGACAGGAACAGGGGAGGTACTTGACGTAACCGGGGAGGCTATTGGTCGACACTATATTACACTGGTCAAGTACAAGGACGCTGAAGGGGGAATTGTATGTGAGATGGATTGGGGCGCCAAGCGCTGGGCATCTGGCCCAATCGCGAAGTACGCTTTAGAGAATCAGTTCTGATTTGGAGTCTAGTCGATTCATGCTTATTGTACAAATGTGCGGATTAGTTAGCGATTTTATGTTAATGACGCATATATTCATCAACGCCGCTGCGTCATAGTAACTACCTGTCACGATCATAAAATTTCAACAATCCAATATCGCCCAAGTCGCATTGATGCCATCTCAACACAACGATTACGCAGAAGAACACCGACACAAACCTGGAGAATTAGGGTACTTCTAGAAAAGTAAAGTCCACGACGATGAACTCTGAACGCTCCCGATTTTGGAGAAGCTTTTTGGGGTCAATCATTTCCTCCCATGTCGGTGGCTCCTCAACCTGGAATGGAGGGACTCTGTCCCACAGCAAGGCGAATCTGCTGTCAAGTCGTTTGTACAACAGTGTCACGTGAACCAGTTGAGCATGCGGGTGACCAACGATAGAGAGTACTGCTACTTGTTGATATTCAGCTTGTGGTAGAAATCGAATAGCAACATGTGAACAAGGCTTGGAATTAAGATGAGATAAGAACGGCCTGTTTTACCGTAGATGAATTAGCGAACTGTTGCGGGTTTTTTTGACTAGATTTGCGCACCGCAAAATTTGTCCGCGAGAAACCATGATTGGGGCCAACACCCTAGAAAGGTACGTTTGGACATCATTGATATGAACAACCACCGAGTTATTAGCTTCAAGAACATGTGTTAAAGGGTATAATTCAGTTGTTTGAGGAACCTGGGCTGGCCGTTCTTGTGATATTCCTATTTCGAGTGGTGAGGACTGGGCAGACGGGCTACGGCAAAGACTAAGAAAACACACTCCACACGAATAGAAATTTCTCACCTGCCATCCCAATGGATCCACGGCATTCTTGATCCAGAGCGATGGTCAAGTATAGTGTATTCGGTAAGTACGTCTATGATCCATGACCCAGACTGGATGTATCCCGTCGGTGAGTTATCTGTGCACGGTTGAAGCGCTGCTAGCTCCCATTCTCGATTCACAGAGAGTTCAACATTGATATTTTTGAGTTGGACAGGGCGATTGAAGTATGTAGTACACGCTCCCCTCGTCTCGCTGGCCGGTTCGTAAGCTGGAAGTACATATATTGCTGATTTTCTAGTACCCAAGATCAGATCAAGTGGTGTTCCACCTGAAACGCCTAGCTGTCCAGGTTCATATTCATCGTTCAGTTGCGTGCCAGAAGCTTCAAACTGTTGTAAAATTGTCGGGACGCCATGTTCCGCTTCTATACGATGTTTGACGTCTCGGATTGTTGATGACGTGAGAACACTGAGAGTGATCAGGGTTTGGAAAGTTGTGCGGATCGTGATGGAAGCGGGATCAGAGTGTTTTGTCGGCAAACTCAGAGTAGTTTCGAGGAGTCGATAAGATTTGGCCACCAGAGATGCTTTAGAAGGAGTGATTAAAAAAGTTCTATTGGATACGACATGAATACATACCATGATAGGCAGTGGTCGCAGCTGGGAAAGAAGCAGCTGGCCTTGCATTTTGAGCCGTGAAGTCTTTAGTATCAACCAAGCCGAGAGTGACCGCGTTCCCTAATTCATCATAGCTTTCTAAATTAACCTCAAGTATCTTTACGCTATGGACTATGTCCGGCCAGGTCTCTTCGCTGATCTGTACCAATGTGTCGCCATAGTCTGCGAGATAGGTAACAATGATTATGTCACCAGGTTTAGTATTCCGGAGATTAGGTATTGACTTTTGTATGAGCCTGATAGTAACCTAGTAGTCCAAACTCTAGTCTACCGGCTAGTAATCAAGTCAATTGACCGTCGTACCTGATAATCTGGGTCTCGTTTGATTGCTACGGTGCGAGCTTTGTATTTGGCTACATAATAAGGGAGAGGGCCTAGATCCAGAGCACTCAGGTTGTTTGACATCAATTTTGAGTTTCAGGATGGTGGTGGATGGCTGATGGTGTAAATTGGCCGTGTCACGAGGCTCAGTGTTTGTAGCTGTTGGGATGTAAGACGCTTACTAAGCCTCACTTCCTATAGGCTTAGTGACCACTTCAATTCCAAGGCAACACCCGATAGAATGAGCTCAGCTGCATTAATTTATGTTCCGTCATCTAATGGGACTGAAATTAATTCGAGAGTTCACATCAGACGCATATATCCGTCTTCTGTGTCTCTAACGAATTTAGCTAACTAAGATTTTCTTGTTACTCTTGGCTAATCCACTATATCCTGGCGGGCCCACTTCACAAAGGTCGCACGGTACATTGTTTGGAGCGCAATTCTGACAGATCTAACCAAGTATAGCACATTCAATATTATCCAAAATGGCTACCGAGCATCAACTTAACAATAGATTGTTATATGTAGTCCAAAGGTTTGTACAGGGCCTCGACGCTGCATCAAAATTTCTGTGACACAGTCTCATAATGATGGCCAGAGTCTGAAAATCGCAAACTGAGAGGGAGACCTTGACTAAAACTGCCGGACTCGAAAGCTGGGAGTGGCAACTAACACAAATCGGCTCATGGTCTATGGTTTTCATACATGGGTAAGAGTAGAAAAAGGTTGACAAGGATAAAGCATACCATGTATAGGGTGGTTTAGACACAAAATACCCCCCCAAAAAGCTGCTTTAACCTCATAAAAGCATGAAAAAGGAGGACGTTGTAACAAGCACATCAACGACAAGGCTTGTAAACGGCTTCCAGGCAATTTTATTGCAGATGTATTTTGCGTTAAAAGACGTTGACTGGATATTCTCGAATGGCAGCTGAACTGAAGTCATGTTGTTTAGAATAAAATCTGCAGATGAGCCGTTGATCCAATTGTAGCTGAAAGATGGGGGTAGGTCAGACAGGTTTGAATGAATGACTTGGCGGAGATGCAATCCCAAGGTCGGAAAGGACCTCAGACCAGAAAGTGACGGCAAGATTTTCAAAAACTGCCACTCCAGTGGTATAGTCTCTATGTAGCATGATCAGCCATCTTAGGGCTCGATATATGCATATAGCTAGCAAATGCAAGTTGTTGGTCATATTCATTTGAATCCAGGGCAAATTAATCGTCCTGACTCTCTAGAGATCCTCTTTGACAATTGATTTGAGGAGAGGAAAATAACCTTAGCGGTTGAAGAGGCTACTACTCTTTTACTATCATCTTGCCCCAGAACCAGGTCTTCCGATGACCTCCTCAGATTCAATATCAGCGCTCCCTTAATCGTCCTCATGTAACAACCCTCGTCCTTCTTCGGCCGCTGAGACGGTATCCCGTATGGGTATCAATCCTGAGCGAACTGGAATAGATGATTTCAGATCCGGCTTATTTAGCTACAAACAGATAAAATGTGTCAATTCTGTTATAGTGTGAAGGAAGAAGTCGTACGGCAACGTATATCGCACTGCCTATGATAATGCCCGTCCCCATTAAACTCAATGTTCCCGGACTAACTCCGAACACCAAACGGTCGAATAAAAGAGAAAAAACGATTTGGATGTAAACTGCAAGTGTGCCTCTGGATGCAGTTTCACGTTGGAGGCCAAGCGTCAGAAGGAGCTACATATGACCGTATGTCAGCTGGTTTGAACTTGACGATAGAATTAAAGCAAATGGGGAGAATTGAAGGTAAAGGAGTGACGGTAGGGAGAGCAAGAGCAATATACCTGAGAGACAAATCCAAACGACCCAATCAACAACAACATACCAAGCCAACTCCATCGAGTCGGAATAACCCACTCAGTATGTGCGGTAACCATCCCACTTACTGCTACAACCACGCAGCACAGAGAGAAATAGGACATTGTATGCATAGGGTGTGCGCGTTTGCCGATCACTCGGATTGAGATATCTATGGATGGGCGAACATATGGCTCAGGATGAAAAGAAAGGGGAGAGAAGGATGACGTACATGCGCCTGATGCGCCCAGTACACCAATTAATGCAACGCTACTTTAAGTTAGTCGAGTCAGGTGGTCAAAAACTAAAAATCATTCACCCAACAGCAGTCATACGCTGGGCCTCGGTAACCTCTGGCCCACCCTTTCCAGCTCCGATGTCCGTCTTCTCGCCCCCTCCAAACAAGAAATTTGGTTTCGCAATGAGAACAACGCCAAGCAGTGAAGTTACTATGCAAAACTTAGCCACCAGCTTCTTAATACTCTACTGAGCCAAAGCAAACTTACATCCCGCAAAGCCTTGCTGCCAAGAAACAGGCTCGTGCAAGAAGAAGAAGCCTATCACAGTGGTCACAGTCGGAGCTAAGAAAGTCAAAACCGTTGCGTCTGAGAGAGACATGTACTGAATCGAATAATAAAGTCCAGAAAGCCCGAAAAACCTATGAACTCTTTAGCTATAGGTATGACATTCGAAGCATAGTTGACGTACCCAACAACGCCTCGAATAACAAGCCACGCTCTGATCCCCTTTGGTCCGAATATTGGGTCTGCCACACCCGAAGCGAGCCTATGTATGTGGAACCCATCGTATCTTTTCATCCATATGACTCGACAAAAATTGGACTAACATGTACATCTGGCAGCATATATATGTGATCGCCATTCGAACAGCTACCAACTGAACTTCATTTGAATGGTTTTCCGCTAGACGAAAAGGAAAGACTTACCTCCAAGGTTGGAACGGGTTTCTCTAAAACTGTTAAGGCTTTTACACACAAGTTCATCAAACCGAAAACGAATTGGCTAGCAGCAATGATGAAGAATCCTTGGTTTCTTTTGTAAAATCCGAGTAAAGAATTTGGCGACCCTGTGAGAGGTGTACCAGGATCGAGTTCGGCCGTGATACGAGTCAGGGCAGGAATGAAGACAGGTTGATTCGATGAGGTTGAGGAGCGTGACATGATTGCAAGATCTGGAAAGGTCTCCGCGGGCAAGAGCGTATCTCAACTGAAGCTGAAAACAATGTGGTTGAGTATCGGACATGGAGAGCTACATTGATGGAAATCACCTCACCAGTTAAAAGAGGCTAAGTTAAGCTGTAACTCGAGGTCCAAACATTCAATCCAATGGTCGAAACCGAACGTCCTCCGATGGGTAATCCCAATAAATCTAAGTGAGAATACAAAAAGAGAAGTAGGTAAAACAGTAGTATCCGTACGACCAATAGCGTAGAGTCGGCTATATTGACAATGATGATGGTCAAGAACAAGTTAGCGTCTTATCTGAGTGCAATCTATTTGTAAGCATTTAGTCTATACGAGTTCTTATTGCGTTTTTCATAAGTTGGGTTGATCAAAAACAAGCGCCGAGACATCCAAAACGGTATTTTGCTTCAAAGCAACTGAGCGGATATCAACATGTTCGTCATGAAAATCGGCTATATGCGCTAGGCATAATTTCTCTGCCGGTATGTTATTGCTTATCGAGTTTGAATCAGTATGGTGAAGCGGGTGACTGGGGCTAAGATACCCCCTGTTAGGTAAATTTGAGCGATTCTAATCGGATTGCACGCTCTTTTTGGATAAAAACACTTAGGACGGGGACTCGAATCAGGTGCCGCTACCACGCATTTAATAACAAAACAGAGAAGCCCTACGCTTTTCAAGAGGCTCAATATTTCAATTCAAACGGTCTCCACGAGTAATGAACACGCATATATTCAGAAGTCAGGATACAAGCAACGTCTTTTTACGCTCGGCATAGGCGGAGCTAGAGTTGAGCAGAGTTGCATACATATAGCTAAAGTAATCCCCGAGGTCGTTCATTATTTGTTCTGAAATCGCTAAGAAGCATAAGTGTGATGCCTCCTGGGATGGTTTTGCTTGCGATAGGTAAGTCTCAGCTGAAGAGTCTGAGTTTCAATTGCATAGGAATGATCGCCAAGTGGGCTCACACATGATAAGTAGAATGCTATTGATTTTCCCATTTCATTATATTTGTGATTTCTTAGTGTGGAATCAACTTCCTCATCACAGGAACAGTTACGTAGCTCATTTATTACCATGACCTAACCATTAACGCCCCGAGTTGGGTTGTAGCTGGGGTACCATTGTGCGTCTGGTGTAAAAGTCCGGCGGTTAACGACAGGGTAGCATGGATACACAAGGACAAATAGCCCATCACTTCTCCATCTCGCCCCCACTCTACCACCACCCCGCTGATCACCCTAAGCATGCACGCCGCCCTTCCTAGAACACTTCAAGCAGAAAGGCGCATCGGAAGTCGCCTCTATTACTACTTCTAATTGCGTCCTAAACTCCTCGGATTTCTGAAGCCGGCTCAAGGAACAACCTGGCGAAGGTCGGTGTGATCTTGGCCGGCGATGCTCGTGAGTTCTTGTTCCTCGCAAATGTATGGATGAGTTCGATACCGAGAGTTCTCGTGGAATCAAGAGTCAAATTCCTGTATATTCTTGGCACGAGGCTTCCATTCGGAAGATTTGTCAACATCCCAATCGGTCGTCATCGCTGAATTCAGCCTGTGCCTAAGTGAACTCCCCACGATCGATGTGGATGGTGCCTTTCTCCACCCCACCAACGTCAGCTTGTTCTCTTTTCCGCTCGCACATGACTGGTATTTGACAGTCCCTATGACGTCCGAACTCACATGATTTATTCTTTTGGTGTCTTCTACCAAGCAGACGCGGGCCTGGGCGTAAAACTGGAGTTGTATAAACCCCACAACGTCGTTCCCTAATTCTTAGGCTCCCCACCATGGCTCCCCAGACGCATCCTCGTTGTGCCTTGCTCTTCGTAGCTGCCACCGCGACCTGTGCTGCTGCGACATCCTGGCCCGAGATCGTTCCTCGTGCGGGTGGTATCGACTTTTCGGCCGCTCCGCCTAATCTTACCTTTCTCGGCAACAACTCCTTATTCACCCATTGGCGCCCGAAAGCACACTTTATTGCACCCAACTCATGGATGAACGACCCAATGACACTATGGTACAAGGCCGATGGAAAAGGCGGCGGCAAGTTCAAGGCGTCGTATCAAGCGCACCCAAACCATGTGATGGTGAGCAGACAGAGTTATTCATCCCCAAATATCATACTAAGAATCTGTGTTATAGTGGGGAAATATTTCACAAGCATCTGCCGCTAGCGACGACCTTATCCATTGGAAGGATGTTCCAACGTGGAAGGGAACTCGTGAAGAACGTCTCACCCTAGTACGCCCATAATTTCGCTTATTCGGTATTTGTCTGATTTGGCTTCTAGTATCCTAGCCAAATCAACGATCGCGTCGGTGTATTTGACGGCACCATGAGTATGCATTCCGCTTGATCACGTTGCGCTAATTCTAACACCACATCTCAGTTCCCAAGGGCTACAAGGGATTCCCAACCTTGATCTACACCGGCGTCAAGTTCGTATATTGCTTATCATACACTTGCTTGATTCTAACCAGTCACGATTTCAGATATCTACCTACGGGATGGACAATACCTTATATTCCCGGAACCGAGACACAAAATCTTGCCTGGACCGAGGATGGCGGTGTGACCTGGAAGAAACTCAAGTCGAATCCGGTTATTGGCGGGCCCCCTGAAGGAATGAACATTACGGCCTTCCGTGATCCCGTTCGTACCCTTTTTTGCAAATAGATTACTCGACTAATGTGCTTTATTTGGTAGTGGCTCTTCCAATCCCCAGCCCTCGAAAAGCTCACCGCCTCAAATGCCGGTACACCTACACCACCAACGACGTTCAACGGATCATCCACCCCTGACACTTTCCCCATCGGTCCGCGCAATTCGAAGAACGAGACAATCAAGGACCCATGGTTCATGACTGTATCCGGAGGCGTGAAAGAAGTTGGACCTCATCTTCTGTTATATCGTCAAGCATCGAGTGACTTTACGAAATGGGTGTACCTCGGCGAGGTGTTCAAGCACGATGCCAATTATACGTATTCGGAATGGAGGTACGTTTATCTTTATTATGTTTCTGTTCATTCCTCATGCTCGACGTATTGTAGCGGAAACTGGGGTTTCAACTTTGAAGTGTCGACCGTGCTCCGTCTCGGAACCGAGGGCGACCAACCAGGAAAAGGGGGGCGCGATTTCGTTACAATGGGAACCGAAGGCGGACGACCTCAAGGATGGGCGAACCATTGGCCATTGTGGGTCAAGGGGAACTACTCCGACTCGGCTCAGTTGCAACCTGAGTATGCTGGCGTGACGGACTGGGGTGAGACGTACGCTTTCATGAGCTTCCCCGTCCCGAGGAGCAAAGGTAGCAAGGACTACAAGAACCAGTGAGTTTCTCGATTCCCGGCACTATAGTGCAATAATAATCTGTTTATACTTTAGGCCGACTCGCCAGATCCTCTTCGGATGGGCCTATGAAGATGACAACAACTATGGTCTCCTCGCCAAGGGCTGGAACGGCATGTTCACCCTCCCACGCGAGATGTTCGTCAAACAGTGGACCGTCCAGGACTCGCGTGCCACCGAACCTGGCTCGTGGGGTGTCGTTTCTACTTCCGGTAACACGTCGACCCTCGAGACTCTCGGCACTCGTCCTGCTACGGAAGTCAGCAAACTCTGGACTGGGGCGAAGAGCAAGTGGTCCGAGAAGGGCTGGACTTATACAGGGGCTGGGACGAACGGTACCTGGACGTCGTTGAACAAGATGCCTAAGTCTCGATACTACGTTCTTACTGCTACTCTGTCGTTCAATTCGTCTGCATCCGACGCGATGGCTGGGTTCACGATTTATCGTTCGCCAGACGGAAGTGAAGCGACACACATCTACTACGACTTTGCGGCCGAGACGATTCGAGTAGACAGGGGCCAGTCGAGCTTGGTGACTGGGTTCAACCTCGGATCGGAGGCTGGGAAGTTTAGGCTGTGGCACGTGCCGAAAGGAAAGGGGAGCGGGACGAAGCTCGAAGCGCTGAACTTGATGGTCGTAGTGGACAACTCGGTGGTCGAGGTGCGTTTCTTTTTCAACTTCAATATCATTGGAGCCTAACATAACCCTGCGCATATATAGATCTACGCCAATGATTGTTTTGCCCTCACGACTCGCGTCTACCCCTGGCGTGACGACTCGCTTGGTCTCGGGTACTACTCTTCCGGAAGCGGAACCGTGAAGTACTCGAACGTGAAGATCTACGAGGGGTTGACCAATGCATGGCCTTCGCGCCCTGCCAACTCGAGTAATGAGCTTGTGTGGGATGGAGAGGGATATCCTTGGGCTGGATTTTAATTAATTGAGTTTTCTTTCTTGGATAATGAGCATTGATGATTCTTTCAAACAAAATGTATATTAGCTAGGCGATTAGGTCTGAAACCAAATGAAACAAACAGCATTTCTGATAATAGGATAGGGGAAGGTCCGGAGACGTTATTGAAGTTCTAGCGGAAGAGGCGGAATATGTTGTATATCGAGACCATGTGAAGCAATGTCGCTATTTGCACATGTGTTGATATTCCTAGCCACAGCCGTGCCTGTGGCGCTAAGTGGCAACCCGACCTTACGAATGCGTCTATTGCCCTTGACCATCATCACGCCATGATCAACACTGGTACTATTGCCCTCGCGCTAGGAGCCGTAGCTTGTGGATGTAGTGCATACTTTCTCTGGCGCCGTCGTACGAATAATACACACCCTCTGCCTCCTAGCCCAAGGTGGTGGCCGTTTATTGGAAACATCTTATCGATGCCCACCAAGGACGAACACTTGGGTTTCATAGAGCTAGGGAAGAAGCTCAACAGTAGGTTTTTGATTACTTTGGAGGCAATAATTTTATTTACTCGTATTCACTCACAGGCGACATTTTCTGGCTTGAAACCTTTGGGGTCACTATGCTTGTCCTCAATTCCTACGAAGATGCCGTCAATCTACTTGAAAAGCTGTCAAGCATATACTCCGACCGCATATGCCCAGCCATGTTCAAAGAGCCATCGTTGTCGGTATCCAACTCTTTTCACATTCACGTTCACTGACGTACTTTGCAGAATTAACTGGCCTGAGATGACCCTACTCCTGAGCTATAACGACAAATGAAGGAAGTCTCGCCGAATGATGCATACATGGCTGAACAAGAAATCGGCTGAGGGCTTTCAATCATCTGAACAGCAGCAAGCTCGGCTTTTACTTCAGCGTTTGCTGCTCCAATCAAATGATCTTGAATGTTCGGTTGAGTTGGACACCGAAATCTACAGGTGAGGATTATCATTTCAAGGGCCTGTATGAGGTAAACCCACTGCGCCTAGGACTTCGGCTACTACATTGGCGAGTTCGATCTATGGCTACGACCTGCAATCCTCGCACGATCCACTTATATTTGATATGAAGAAGGCAAGTGATAATAGCACAAAGGCCGCCGTGCTTCCGAGTACGTTCTACATATTGAATACCGAGGCCACTTTTCGATCTAATGCTATTTTCTCTAGACTTCTTGGTGAATCTGTTCCCTATCCTTGTACACGTACCCGAATCGTTTCCTGGTGCTGGTTGGAAACGTACAGCCCGAGCTTGGAGAGAGCAAAATGAACGCGCAATTAGTACCCCATACAATTGGACGAAGACACAGATAGTAGAACTTTTGTCTATCCAACAGTAGCCTACGCTGATTCTTCGCTTAGGAAAACGGTGTTAATAAGCCGTCAATGATTGCATCTTGGCTAGAACAAGGAAAAGAGCTTGGATTCGAATCGCACGAGTTTGATCTTTATGTTAAGACTGTCGCCGCGTCGCTTTATATCGGTATGTCCCAGTGATAGCATATTCTTGCCCTTCCTAACGCTAAGATTTACCGATGGCTACTGCTAGGGGGTTCTGACACGGTGAGCAAGCTGCCTAGCTGCACCAAATCCAGCCGGCTTATCGAGAATACATCCATCAGACGACAAAAACTATCATGGTTTTTGTAATAGCAATGTTGCTGTTTCCAGACATCCAGGTGAAAGCCCAGGAAGAAATCGACAAGGTCACTGGTTCAGCTCGATTACCTACAATGGCAGATCGTCCAAGGCTCGAATATGTTGAAAGGCTAATACAAGAAACACTAAGATGGTGCCCACTTGTGCCGAGCGGTAGGACTACACAATATCGAAGATAACATTCCTGTTGATCCGTGTACCTCATAGGGATGCCGCATGCTTGCCATCAAGTCGATTTTTACAAGGGTTACCGCATCCCCAAAGGAGCTATGGTGTAGGTCAATTTGTGCGAGTTGTATAAGTCTCACTCATTATTTGAATATGTAGCTTTGCAAACGTTTGGTAAGGATTTATCTTTTGTGCTGCTGCTGCTGGTCGAATCTACAGGTTGTTTGCAGGGCGATCACTCGAAACCCAGAAGTATACCCCGAACCAGATGTCTTCGACCCTGACAGGTTTCTCGACCCAAAGGTACCATTGGCCCCTGCATTTGGGTTTGGTCGACGGTATGTTTCAGCTGCTCTAGAAGATATGGCGCCTTGGAACTAACACTATTCTCGAAAGAATATGTCCGGGGATGAATTATGCTCATGCGTCGTTGTTCATTATTGTTGCTTCGATTTTGTCAACCTTTGATATCCGTCCGTTTAAGGGTGAACATGGGGAGAACATCTTACCAATAGCGTTCGAGAACACTGGCCGTTTAACGTTGTAAGTGATGAGTCATATTACTACATGTAAGTATATCCGCTAATGGGCCATCGTGCATATAGTCACCCGAAGCCCTTCAAAATGAAGCTTGTGGCTCGGTCTCATCTACACGAACAGCTTATTCGTTCGGGAGCTTGAGAGATAAGGATTGTCCCTCGCTACGTTGCTAACGGTGCTGAATAGTTGTCCAAACCAGTTTGTCGGCGTTGCGTGTGTTGAAGGGCCACTGGTAGCGTAGATAGAACTAAATAAACGAAAGACCCAACACCAGCTAGGGCTCTGTAAGAAACGGTTTGTAATCATGAGACCTGCTTGTTTGTGATATTTTAATCTAGTGTAGCACGGGCTTTTTGGTGAGAAATTGTGAGCAAAGGGCTTCAGTCACCATATACGAGACAAACAGAAGGCAAACGGTTTCTTGAGGAGCCTCCCGATCACGTGCATCATTCCCATGGCTGACCGGGCCGGTCTCAGTGGCGGAACCATCTCATTCCTCGACAACGCCGCTTGACAACCGCACTTAAAATTTGTACTCGCGAAGTTCATTTATCTCTCGCACCTCTGTTCAGATCATTCACATGCAGGGAGTATTCCTGCTCTTGCCTAATTAACGATCTCGAGCCTGGCAACAAATATCCAATCAGCCTCGAGCTCAGTCTTACTTAAACCAATGGGGCATTCTGTCTATGGCAGCCCTCCTGTTTTTTTTGGGTCTATCGGGACTGGATCTCGAGTACTTTTTGCTCTCACTATCTTCATTCGACCGGCTGGCCATTCTTTATATTCACCTTCCCTTGATCAACACTTCAAAGTTTAGTTCACTTCTGCGATGGTGAAAGTTCAAACATTTCTTGCTGTTGTATTCTGCCTTGCTTCCAGCTACTCTGCCTTGCCCACACCTCGTAAACGAGAAGTTCCTCAAGGTATGTCGTCACGAGCTCTGTCATTATGTTCGATTTTTGAAATAATCGGTTGCTACAGAGCATTCCCACGAGCCCATCGTCAAAGCATGCAGCCAAGCGTTAAAGGTGGACAATCCTGATAAAATCATCGATGCTGTGTTTGGTCTACTCGATAGCGATGGGGCATCTATTGGCAGAGGCGCTATCACGGTATGTCTGGCACACCTGGAAGCTACTTTCATTTAATCATATATCTACCTTCGGTCTATAGGATTCAGAATGTTTACAGGCGGCGACTGCCGATCGGGCTTTCACCAACGCTAAACAGCTCAACGATGTTGCCGCCATGACTGCCGCACTCCAATACCGTACTCTCGAGCGGAATACCAACCAGGTCGGCGCCAGGTCCCCGAACTGCACATCGTTCAAACCAGTCAACCCGGAGATTGCGGCTCTTTCCCAGCACCAGGACGCTGCGGCGGTGGGCGCTACTGTAGGAAATCGCGTGGTTGTTCTCGAATTAGCCCGGCAGATAAAGGCAATTGGCGGCAACCCACTGGATGCGCTAAAGACTGGTACATTTAAAGCTGGTCAAACAGATGATCCCACCGCCAAGGGATTTTCGTGCAAGTGAGTTTTTGCGTGGAATGATTTATGCAGGCTGCTGACAATTGCTTCAGCGAACAAGACGACGCGACTGGTTGCATCTTCTCTCAAAACTTGATGGTTCAGGATGTCACTGCGGATGAAATCAATGCTGCTGTTGGGGCGCCAGCTAACGGGGGAACTCCAAGTACTTCGAGCGCCCCAAGCACCCCAACAGTTCCTAGTGCTGGTCCAGATAGCGACTGTATCGCAATTCAAGTCGTCCTTACACTCCCCGCCACTCCTGCGCCTACCGCATCGGGTTAGGTTCAGAAGAAATGGTGAGTCTGAGGCTCGACAACGATGAGCTATAGCTGATGGACTTCTTTCGGTCAGTTTGATGGCGTTTTGCCCCTGGGTTCGTGACAGAAAGCTCGCCAAGATTAGAGGGGAGAAATTGCTTGTGCTTCCTTTGTATGAACTGTGTACTATTCGATTTTTCCACTGCAACCTCCTGGGCCACAACAGAACATCTAGCTCGTGTATAGCCTCGTTGGTGGAGGAGCAGATCGGGTCACACTCTTCACAACATCCATTGTGTATTGCTGCGTGGGTCAAACAGAAGTGGTTTTTTGTTTGTTTCGTCGGCGAAAAACACCAAAAACCTTGCATGGCAAACACTCAACAAGGAAACGTGGGCTGCCTCCAGTACTTGCATAGCTTTGATCCCATACATCCCTTAATTTAGCCATCACGATTGATCGGAGACGTGGGGCCAGATGCCCGTGGCCACAGCAAGCGCTTGATGGATTAAGAATGTGCATATACCCACTACGTACTAGTCCCCTCACGTCAAATTTTTAACATCTATTGGAAGGGCTAACCCACGGGAAAGGGGCGGCTCTATTGGCTTGTGTCTACGCAATGGGATCCAACTCGTAGGTTACCACCGTGTCCGGACAGTCATCGCTTAGGATGGGTATTTTACCGAACGCTGGATCTAGGGCAATAACTAGAGAACAAGATTCTATACAGAACCATAGAAACGTATGGGTTTTGGACTCTACCCACGAGTTATAATGGCTCCAGTAGGGATATTCCAGAATATCCCCCGCATCGTGAACCGTTCGGTATCTTGAACAAGACTGTAACATGGTATTACAGCGTGAAGGTTCCTCACCCTCCTTTCGGTTGGTCCGCTTCAGAGTTTTTCTCCTCCTTTCAATCTTGTTCATACATATGTGAAGCCCGAGTTCTGTGCAGACCAGATAGATACGCCAAGAGGAGGAAATAGAACCTAAGGATTCTACCACGCCTCGCACCTACTATCCCTTCAGGGTCCGTTGATTCTTTGCTGGCCGTCAGACAAGCCTACGCCCCCCTAACGTCCAAGTCCTTGACCTTTTTTAATCTCACAAATTGGTTCCTCCCTTGCAACATTCATATAGTCCCCAGGTTTTTATCTTGTATGATTGGACCAAATGCCGCAGAATGGTATCGTTGTAGCGCATGTCACCAACATTACCCGTATAATGGGATTTCACACGTAGATAGCAGCTTACGTGTCGGTTTATTTGTTTCCACACCCATGATCAGCTTCTTGCGCAGGGAGGATTTCGGGCGAGATAGTAATGAATATAATTAGCTCAACTGCGAGAGTAGAGAAATAAGGACGGAAAATTGCCCAGCGGCCATATGAAATGGAAACAAAACACAAGAGCTTGGTCTGCGCTGGTGTCAAGCAGAATCAAGGATTCTGACAGTGTAACAACACCAGATTTCCTTGTGATTGAACAGATCATTTCTGGCTATATGCAAGGTGGGGATAACCTGAGGATTTTCCCCTTTGGTGATCGAGTGCCAATTTGTCAGGCGGTTGGCCCAAATTTTCTGGAAGGTATAACTAGAGAGGTATGAGAAAACCTAAGCAAAGAAAATATGATTGTACTACGATCAACGAAGATAAAGCTCTCTGGATATTAGCTACGGCGAGGTTGTGAATATGCAAATGACAGCACTTGGCGACAAACATCCTTGAATACTATGCCCGCAAACGCTTCCGGGTGCACTTTCGTGGTCTACCGCATCTACATCTTTCCGCATTTGACTGATAGGAGTCGGTAGTAGATTATCGGCGCTATACCGTTTGAGTTCGTAGGCGCTAGCCTTAAGGAGGATCTGTGCACCTTATGCTTAGACATCGATCTACAACAGTGTTACCGGGGTTCGGTTATGGTCTCCGATCATCTGAATTTGCGTACAGCATCATATACCGAAACAACATCGTAGGCAAGCTCTACAGACTCTAGGACAAGACTACGTTGTGTAGAAGGCTATGAAGGCTCGATCCGGTAGTGTATATCATAAGACGCCAATGCGAGGCAAATTATTATGGAGCGCGGGCGGCGGTTTGTCTGCCCGAATGATTCGAGCGGCACTGCAACAGGCTTTGCTGGTCTTTATACAAGCAAATGCAGCGTAGCCTGGGAAATGAGCGAAATCTACTCCAGGCTATAAATATCCTGCCAGTCCTTGAAATACAGCGTACACAACCCCCTAGTCCCTCAATAATTCTACCGCTATGGATCTTTTATATTCTCTCCTTGGGCTTTTATTTGCCTTGGATATCACTCTGATGTTCTACAAGCTCTTGTTTACTTCCAATATGATACGTCCCTTACCGCCTAGTCCCAGACGCCTCCCGCTCGTCGGACACCTTTTCTCCTTGCCGTCATGTGATGATCATGCTGGTTTCTTAGTGATGGGGAAGCAATTAGGCAGTAGGTTTCAATTTATTCATGTGTGAGAACAGAACATGTGTTGACTTTAATTCAATATTCCAAGGTAGCATATTCTCGCTTCAAATCTTTAACACGTCAATTATTATTCTAAACTCGTTGGAGGATGTGGTCAATCTATTGGAGAAACGCTCTAGCGTATATTCAGATCGTATATGCCCACCAATGCTAGCCGAGCCTTCGTTGTATGTTGCTCATTCTAATATATACTGTTATATTTGCTAATAACAGCACTTTGGTTTATAGAACGAACTGGGGAGGATTCGTAGGATTCTTGAATTACAACGTTCGATGGCAGAAATCTCGGCGGCTTATGCACCCTTGGCTACACAAAAAAGCGGTGGAAGAGCTACATTTATCCCAGCCTCTCCAAACTCGGTTTTTACTACATCGTCTGTTGAATCTTTCCGATTTATCCACCTCCGGAGAGCTGGAAACTGAATTTTACAGGTGAGCCGTTTCACAATCACAACCGTAGTTGCTAATCTTATATGAACAATCGCATTGCAGAGCTCTGGCAGCCACGCTGGCCCGCTACGTATATGGCTACGAAGCCGATCCTACCAGTGATCCGTTGTTGTCTGATCTCAAAGTAGCAACAAACAACTTCATCACAGCTGCTCTTCCAGCTAGTATGTACCTTCAAAAGGTCGTTTTTATTCTGACTCTTATTCACGATTTTATTGGACAGACTTCTTGGTCAACATATTTCCGTCTCTGGCGTGCGTACCTGTATGGTTTCCTGGAGCAGGCTGGAAACGTACTGCTCGTCAATGGGGGGAGCAGCAGGAGCACGCCGTGACCACAGCGTATGAGTGGACCAAAGCTCAGATGGTTGGCCATTTCACTTGCTATGATATTCATGTCTAAAATTTTCTCCAGGCGAAGGGTATTGACAGACCTTCAGTAGTGCCATCTCTCATAAAACATGCAAATGATCTCAGCTTAGGTCCAGAGGAGGTCGATGACTATGTAAAACAGCTAGCTGTAACCTTATTTATTGGTACGTACCACACAGTACACATACTATATGCTGACATCTGATACTTACACTTACTCCACCTTCAGCCGGTCCAGATACTGCAAGTCTGATTCGGCTACATCAATACGTCAAGCTTGCTAACGTTCTGATTTTGTATAGATTGCCAGCACACTTTTGATCTTTATCCTAGCCATGCTTCGCTTCCCAGAAGTACAAAAGATGGCTCAGCAAGAGATTGATGATGTTGTGGATTCGGATCGATTACCCACTATAGAGGATCAACCAAAGCTAGAATATGTGGATCGACTAGTACAAGAGGTTTTGAGGTGGCGCCCTATAGCTCCTCTTGGTCTGTTCAGTTGCTATCTGAGAACTGCTGCCTATGTGTTTACTTTAATCTACCAAGGTGTTCCACATTCATCAGCACAAGATGACGTATATCAAGGCTACCACATTCCTAAAGGAGCGACCATGTAGGTATTTCTGTTAGGTCAAAGTCAACGTGAGGTAACCTGAAATAACCACTATGTGTAGAATTGCGAACATCTGGTGAGGCTTCGCGGGCATTCTGCTTTTTCTGAAAGGCTAACTGTATCCTACCAGGGCCATAACTCGAGATGAGAAAGTGTACAGGAGCCCAGAGAACTTTGATCCAGATCGATACCTTGATCCAAACGTTCCACCGCCCCCAGCGTTTGGATTTGGCCGTCGGTACGTGCTTTGATTTACCATAGATGACTCTGGGCTTAGGGCTTGAATTTAGCGCATGCCCAGGATTGCACTATGCGAGAGCCTCTTTGTTTCTCACCATATCTTCCATATTAGCGACATTTGATATTGTTCCTACTAAGGATGCGAGTGGTATTGATATTATTCCGACTCTCGAAAGTGCTAATCAAGTCCCTTAGTGAGTAATGATGTCGAAGACCATGCTAATTTTGTAAGCTAACTGGTACATACAGTCACCCCAAACCTTTTCAAGTGAGACTGGTGCCACGCTCAACTTCCCGTACACAGTTGATTCGTATGGAGGTATAGAGCATCCGTAAACCTCTTTTTCAGCCATCAGTTTGAGCATGGCACTATTAAGTTTACTTCTCGGGTTCTATCGCATGTACATCCCGCTGTTAATATACATGTACTTGTGACAAATATTTTGACAGTGATTGTACCTCAAGGCTGTCTGTGTTTACAGTGTTTCACGACTCCTTGCACCACCCCGGTCTTTGCACCAGCACATATAACTCAACTTTCTTCACTTTAAGTCCCAATATGCGGAGTAGCTGCTACTATGTGCTATTTTAGTATCGAAATTCTTAGGTTTTTTTTTACCGTCGCTGATAATGACTTTGGCGGGTTGTGACTGGTGCAGAGGTGAGATGTGGCCGCTGGTGGAGATAGATCAATTTCCTCACGTTGCTGCCGGCTGATTGGCTGAGAAGTCCCCACGTGGTTCACTAGTGCAATGACTGGTGCGTCACGGTTTCGTTACTTGACATTCTCGACGCTGTATGCGCTCTACGTCTGACTTAAATATCTCATGTTCTTAACTGGGATTGGGTGTATATTAATAAACATGCCTGGGAATCTTTAAACGTAGACTGGCTAGTCTCAAGCACAAGGAGAACAAGCACATTTGGCTGGTGCAAGAAGTCGCGAAAGACTGTGTTTGGCATGTTGATGGCCACATCTGTCAACAAACTGTTCGTCACGCTACCCCAGCAGGGAGAGAATTTCACTGATCTCGGGGATCGGCCACTTGTCTCCTGGCACGCCTCGGTCTCGTGGCAACACAAGCAGATCTTGCTCTCATATCCCTGTTTTGTCAGATCAGAACATTACCAATCTGATGATTGTCTCACGTGGATGTCCACTGTCGCCGAACAAGATAACTTATTTCAATTATCCGGGCACATCGCCGACAACTGTCGCCCAAGCCTCAGATGATGGTCTACCTTAAATACCACAGCAGAATCGCCCCACCTTTGATCCCTACGGCGTCGAAGGTATGCTTGACCTGACCGTTAGTACACCGAACACGCTTGCCGTGATAGCAGCTGTGGCAGCAGCATATACGCTGTGGTACAAGAAATCGTTACCATTCCCTTTACCTCCGAGTCCAAAATACTACCCAATCATTGGTAATTTGCTCTCAGTCCCAGCCCGTGACGAACATATTGGTTTTGTCGAGCTAGGCAGGAAGCTCAATAGTAAGTGCCATTTTACTTAGCCGTGCAGCAAGTTTTTAAGCCAAGGAGTAAATAGGTAGCATATTTTGTATACGTGCTTTCGGCACCCGCATTGTGGTTCTCAACTCGCTCGAAGATGCAGTTAATCTGCTTGAAAAGCGTTCTGGTATTTATTCAGATCGATGGTGCCCTCCGATGCTAGCGGATCCTTCCTTGTAGGAATTTCCTATTTCGAGATGGCTACTATATTGATCGGCTTAATTTTGAGATAGGATGAATTGGGGCAATCTTATCGTCTTACTTGGATACAACGATCGATGGAAAAAGTCTCGTAGACTGATCCACCCTTGGCTCAGCAAGAAAGGGGTCGAAGACTTTTATCCCGCTCAGCAGAATCAAGCCCGACTATTGCTACAACGCCTACTAACAGCATCGGATAGTTTGAACACATCGGACGAAGTAGACGCCGAATTATACAGGTACGCCATTGTCATGATCGCACGAGCTGCAAAGGTGCTTACTCATGTTTTTTTAGAACATTTGCTACTATTCTTACACAATCGATCTACGGCTATGAAATCAGCTCCGTAAACGACCAGTTCTTGCACGATTTTAGAACAGCAATCAACAATGCTGCTGAAGCAGCCCCACCGGCCAGTGTGTTGTAAACTTATCGTATCCAGCAAACACTGACGTACACTTATTTGCAGATTTTTTGGTCAACCTATTTCCATTCCTTGCCGCAATACCAGAGTGGGTCCCAGGGACTGGCTGGAAGCGCACTGCTCGACAGTGGAGGAAGCAACAGGAGGATACTGTCAATTATTCCTTCTATCGAACCAAGGCCAAGGTAGTAAGTGCAAAATAGCTAGTTATCCATTTCGATTATAATGTGATAAATTTAAAGGCGAGTGGAGAAGACCAAGCTTCAATTATCCATTCTCTGCTTGCGAACGCCGAACGCCTTGGGATAGAGGCAGATGAAGTCGACGACTACACCAAGCAAATAGCCATGATGCTTCTTATAGGCGAGTCGTTTCATCAGTCAATAATACTTATTTAGTAAATATGACACATCCATTAGGGGGCACGGATACTGTATGTTGTTTGTTTCATTAGCCAGAGCACAGTATTCTTATTCTCCCTCAAGGCTGTTAGCACATCCCTTTCTTTCTTCTGGGCAATGGTACAGTTCCCTGAAGTCCAGGCTAAAGCTCAGGCAGAAATTGACGCTGTCATTGGCTCAAACCGGCTACCAAGGCTAGAGGATAGACCGAAGTTAGACTACGTGAATAGACTGATTACCGAGGTTTTGAGATGGCGACCTGCGGTCCCAGCTGGTAAGTATTATTCAACATGGATAAGAATTCACTGGAAAGGCGTGAGAATCTGCTCACATCATAGGGTTGCCTCATGCGTGCTATGAAGACGATGTGTACAAGGGATATCGGATTCCTAAAGGCACCATTATGTGAGTGACTTTGATTAATACTTGAGTTATGAGATGTTAACACTTGACCATAGCTTTGGTAACATCTGGTATGTGGCTGTCGTCAAATTCTCGGAACACACTGATTATATGCAGAAACTCTGCTCCAAGGGCAATTAACCATGACCCAGAAGTCTACGAAAATCCAGATACGTTCAATCCAGATCGGTTTCTGGACCCAAATGTCCCCCCACCTCAGACCTTCGGCTTTGGTCGTAGGTGAGCTACGAGTGAATTCCATCACCAGACGACAACTTTAAGTTTGAGATTTAGGCTTTGTCCAGGGATACACTACGCAGAAGCAGCACTCTTTATAACGATTGTATCAATCCTAGCGACATTTGATATTCGCTTTATTGCGGTTTTCATAAGTCCGAGCCGATCAAATTTTTTTCAGGGCCCGGATCCACAAAACGTCATTTCGACCATCGCGCAGGCCATGGGCTACGTATCAAAAGGACAAGTATACCAGTACACTCGCCTCAATTGGGCGATCATAATGGTATATATATGTATTTGATAGCGTTATTTCACATCGGAGAGGACGGTACACGACTGTATGCAAAGGTGCGCACCAGTAAAGATAGCTATCAAAATACCGTGAGCGCGAACGCGTAGAGGAGAAGCCGAAGTAAGCTCCTGCAAAGTATCTTGTTGATACGGGCATTATTGAGAGAGCTGCAAGAGGGACACAGCAGGTGGTCGCGATGGTCACTACCATACAACTGGATCAGGGGTGAAACCAAGCAGTGTACACATTTGAGTACTTGTGTCTGCCCAGTAGATAAACCCGTCTTATGGAACTACTCTAAGTTGGTTCGTTGATTCTAATACTCACATGAAAAGCGAGAGCCCAAGTGCTTTGGTGTCAGGTCTCGGTTCCGAACATGAAACGACTGCCATCAAACAAGGCCAAACAGGTTCCTTTTGCCTTTGCGAACATTCTAGCTTCACACCACGACGACAACATGCCTAAAACGCAAACCACTCAACCCGTCAAGCGCAGCGCCCGCATTGCTGGGCTGCAATTGGGACCTCTTCCACCTCTTCCAACCAGTAAACGACGTGGCCGAAAGCCAAGAGACACATCTAATGATCGAGCAGGAGCAGCAGCAGATGAAGACGGTAAGTTCTAATGAGATCCATCTGAGTTTTTCAGCTTACCAGACAACCTTGTTCCAAGATGAAGAGGCCGAGCAAGATACTGATGCCGAAATTGATCAGTTGGCGGATGACACGAGTCTCATTGGTTTGATACCACTTCGCGAGCGCCAGAGTATGCTGGAGCATCACCAGCGCTTTGCAAATAGCCTCGGAGAAGAAACACTAGAAGATGTCTTTGCTGAACTGGATAAATACGATTCTTCAAGCGACCAATACAAGGAGGACGATCCAGAGACAGTTGATGTCATCGACATCGAATCTAGCGAATCATCTTTTGCGCTTGTTGAAGATAGTGACGAGGAGCCTGGACAAGTGAAGCAGGAGATGGGAGCGACACGCCAAGTCAAAACCGAGAAGGA
>JAYRCO010000203.1:0-39178 GCA_037042815.1 Ceratobasidium papillatum | reverse complement strand
TTTTTGGGAAAGCCGTGACTGTCTAAAGATAAAGTCATGGCAAGCTTGAAGCGATCGAAATGGCACGTGACGCGTCGAATGTTACCACCAGCAACCATCACCCATCTTGTCACATACCTCAAGCACTAGCTTGCTCACCTGGCCATTCCCCACATTTACCCAAAGAAAAAGGCCATCGTGAACCGAGCCAAGCGTATCTTGGCGGCCTCTAATTTAGCCGAGTTGTCGGCAAACCGCAAACGATGTTCTACTGCTGCGGAATTAGAATCACTGTTCGTTCACACAACAGTTCAGCCTCTCTTCGGAAACTTCATGATCTACGCCTTTTATTGATACAAACGAAACCACGTACTTCGTCAATGCTCAATCGCCTGGGCGAATCACTCATTGGTGAGTCGCCTATCGTGGTGCTCAACACACTTCTTCTATCATTTTGGTCTATCAATATGCACCCGTCGTTTGTTAGAAAAGGAATAAACTCGGATACCACGCCCAAGATTATGAGAACTCCTGTGTCTAGATACTTAGAACGACACCATCAATAATGCCTAGTCTGTCTTGAACAAGCTATGTTCGTGTGTCGCCTTCCTTAGTACGTATAGTTTTGTCCACAGTCTGATTTGAGAACTGGACCTACCAATCACAGTGTTATTAATAGCTTATGCGTTCTCTGTGAAGGCCGTTGCGGCCCCGGACCAATAGAAGCCGGTCGGATTTGGGTTTGTTTTCTCAGGCTACACAGATCGCGTCATTTACCTTGTATGCAGGTCCGCTGAAGTTGCAGCCCGACTGCTGACTCAGAATCAGACTTTTGCGTCAACGGTGGATTCAATAGCGATTCAAAGTGTGAAGATTGCACCGAAAAAGATGTACGTTCAATTAGTGTCATGCATTGGACTGTTCTCGCTAGCGACAATCCGGACTGTGAAATGGTTAGTCTATCTCTATTTCAACTACAAGAATAGACTTACGAACCCTATACGGTCAGTATAACTGATTGATACACTTTTTCAATGCAAATTTCAAATTTCACTCGATGGACAGTCGTAGACTAGGTGGACGGTTGACTTTGGGGCCAACTGCCCTTCCCCCTTTTCCCACCCTGAAAGGTCCCTTCGATTGAACTAGAACCACTCCAGAGCTTTACGTATGGATGAGCCTTTTGCCTCAGAACAAAAACTGACATTCTGTATTGCTCCAGTCCGCTTGTGCCGCTAACAAACGGTAATCTGCTTGATCCAGCCAACTGCTATCCCGGCTCACATAACACCAACTATTTGTCTTACCATCTGGCGCGCAATAAGCCACCTAACTCAGATGACTATACCCTCATGCCTACTTGAATACGCATGATAACCCCCCCGAGATTGATTTGTGGATCCCTGCGTCGAAGAAGGGGGACTGTAAGCCTCGCTATAACAGTACTCTAGGGACTTTACCTTTTGAAACCTCGTTACAGGTCTTTTTAGTTTCTGCCCTTGGAGTTCACCCGCGGGGTCAAACTACTAGCTTTCGCCCCTATCCATAGCGGTATGTCAGTGTTCTCTCTTTCTAGTGGTGTAGGTCGGGGTCAGCACCATCTCTTTGCTCTTACGTAAGGTCCCGCTTTCGGCCGGTTCGTGGGTTACCCGAAGTTCTCGCCTCGATGATATTGGGTCTTCGAGAGCAGAAGCAGGGGATAGCCGATCGACCAGGTTTCCCGAAGTGCGCCCCACGCTCTTGGTTTGCCCCGACTTCTCCAGCCGAACTCTACTGCTCCTCGTCAGTGGCCTTGGCGAATACTCCGAGCTGATCGTCAGTTGTATCGCTGCAGGCTACATAATAACTTCATCCCAGCGTATTGACTGGGGATGTCTCAAAATATTCAGAGCCTTTCAACATCACAACAACTTCTTCTTGTCCTCAACACCGCACTTCTGCTCGCACTGATCTACGATGAAGTCCGCCGTCAACACTACTCTATCCCTGCTCGCACTCGTCGCCAGTCCGGTACTCGCTCGCAATTTTACGGTAGTCAATAAGTGCTCGTATACAGTCTGGCCAGCCATATATGTATGAGATTCCACATTTTATTGAATACTTGATTGCTTGAATTACGTGGCATTCTTAGACCGATCCAAACGTTGGATCCCCCGTACCTGCTATTGAGACTGGATGGCAGGCAGCATCCGGATCGATTCGATCGTTCACAGTGCCAGATACATGGGCGGCCGGACGAATCTGGGTGAGTGGGCAACGTATTTCTTCAGATCGGTGAATATATGCTAATTTGATCTAGGCACGAACTGGGTGTGCTTTTTCGGGCTCGGGCGTTGGAACATGTGCTACTGGTGGATGCAACGGAGGTTTGAAATGCACCGGTGCTTCATCTGGACCCACTTCGGTTGCAGAGTTTACCTTGGGGAGTAGCTCCCAGGACTATACTGATGGTAATTTACCCAATACCTTTCGTAGCCTTCATCTGACCAGACGATAGTATCATTGGTGGATGGATTCAACCTTCCCATTCAAGTTACCAATACTGGAGGCTGCGCAGCACCAGGATGCTCCGTGGACCTGAACGCCAGCTGTCCTGCACCACTGCAGGTGCTCGATTCGTCCAAGAAAATCGTAGGATGCAAGGTATGCCCTGAAGCTCTGCGTTAACTAGCAAAAACTTATGTGATAATCCCAGTCGGCTTGTAACGCAAACCTTGACGGAACTCCAGCCAATTCGAAGAACTGTTGCACTGGCCAATATAATACGCCTGCAACATGCCCGTCTTCTGGGGTCCAATACTACTCCTTTTTCAAGAGTGCTTGCCCTAAGACGTACGACTATCCATACGATGAGTCTTCCGGAACCTCATTGATTATCTGTCCTTCATCTAAAAAGGCGGACTGTAAGTTTAAATATCTGTCGTGTGCGAGTATCAAGCTGACTAGCACATCATTAGACACAATCACATTCTGCCCGTAAAGCTTTTGATGGAGTAGTTCATGCTTCATGTACATATCTGCAATCATTTTACGGCTTTATGTTCAAATCTCTCATGAGAAACGAATACCTTTGCTTAGATACTAAAACCAACTTGAGGATCTGATCAAGGCGCCGAACCAGAGGAAGGTTATACCACTGATGTCGAAAAGTAGATATGAGGCAGCCTTTTTGTCCTGCTATAAAGATGGTCGTAACAGACGCCAAAAATGATTCATGTATAGGCTAATTCGGTTCTAGCTTGACCTATCTGATAGGTTCAAGAAGTGTGGCAACTGTGGCTAATGCACGTGACCAGCTCCTCTGAGCATGATCATCGTTCCGGCCGGATACTATTCAGCCGAGCAAGCATATGTAGTGTTTATTACACTCATGGTGGCATGTTGGTGGATCGGCGGCTTCACAGTATCTGTAAACTTAGCTTGCGTGTAAGTTTTGAGCTGAAAACGTTACTTATTGCGAGGACCATAGTGCCTAAAATGCTAGCTCAAGAGCAGCCAGCCACAGCATTTTACACGAACATGGCTGGCCCGTGCTGATTTTCCACCCCCTTGCTTTAGCTTATGGTATGCACCATGGAATGACATTCAGTAAGGGCGAAACGAGAAGGAGCCAAATGTATCTTTTTAATACACGCCCTCTCCAATGTCCACTCAACAGCGAGTTAAAATGGTCCAAATACTAAGTGGCCATAAACCATAGATATATTGTGACGACCGTAAGCTCGCTGCTGCAAAACATCAACTGAGATCGAGTTGAGAATTCGATACGCCTAGCATTCACCTTGTGACTTCAATGAATGCTTCGGGTGCATCCGCTGCGGCGCTCTCGGGCACGGCAAAGAGCGGTCGATGCCATATTCAGGAGACCGAGAGATACGTAGACACAAAAGCGGTAAGTGTTTTTGATCAACCATCAGGCGTCACTTTATTTGAGATTTATTTTTAGCTACCGGCTACATAACCGCGACCAGAGCGCCGTATCATGTTCTAAATATGGAACCACACTCAGCTCAAATGCCAAGAGCGTCTCAACGTCGTTCGGCTACGTCTTTAGTCGTGCTCAGCCGTGTACTTCGTCTATACAGTTGCTTAAGCGGAGCGCTTGATCTTACATGTGATCCGTTGTATTTTTGGAAGAACAACAGTATGGCGTAGAATTACTGAGTCGAATGGGCCAGCTGGATACACGCCAGGATACCTTTTAGCTGGTATAAAACATCCGTTGGGCGATGGACATCAATTATACCTACGAACTTCTGCAACTCTTCACCTCTTCACCTCATAAATCACATCTTGAAAAATGAAGGCTTCGATTGCTGCTGCTATTCTTGCTACTTCGGTCTCATCCGTCGTCGGTCGTACCTTCACCGTCTATAATGGGTGCCCGTTCACCATCTGGCCCGCGGTCTTCGTGAGTGCTAAACATGATTGCGGCAGTCTAGCATCCTGCTAACACTTTGACTAGACTGATCTCAATGTTGGTACGGCTGTCCCGTCCATCGAGACCGGTTGGGAGGCTGCTGCATACTCGAAGCGCACGTTTACTGTTCCGGATAACTGGAAGGCTGGGCGTATTTGGGTATGTGACAATAATATTCTCAAGAGGTTTAGAAATCTCATCTGTAAATATTCAGGGTCGCCGCAACTGCAACTTTGCGACCAACCCGGGCCCCAACTCTTGCGCCGATGGAGGCTGCAATGGTGGACTAAAGTGTGACCCTCACACTGGTACCGGTGTTCCCCCGGCGACTGTCGCCGAGTGGACGCTTCAAGGCGACGGAAACCGGGACTTCTACGATGGTGAGCGTGGTTGTGGATTGCACTCATATAAAAGGAATTCAACTAACCATCCCGGAACTTCTTAGTCTCCTTGGTTGACGGATACAATCTCCCCATGCGCATCACCCCCAGCGTCACAGCTTGCCATGTCGCCGATTGCCCGGTCGACCTTGGCCCGAACTGCCCTGCTGCCTTGAAGGGGCCATTTGACTCGACTGGGTTCCCTCTCGGCTGCAAGGTGAGCTCGCCCTAGTTTATCTTATCGTCGTGTTAACTGATTCTTCCTTTCAAAGTCCGCCTGTGTGGCCAACCTAGATGGCAATCAAGCCAACTCCGCCAACTGCTGCTCCGGCTCGCACAGCACCCCGGCGACATGCCCTCCGTCCGGTGTAGCATACTACTCCTACTTCAAGAACGCATGCCCGAACTCGTACGTGTATGCGTACGATGAGTCGAGTGGTACCGCTCTCTGGACCTGCGACTCTACCAAGAAGTCTGATTGTGAGTATATTTTCATCTCAATGCGTAGCTTGACTAGTATTAAATACGCATCACATAGATACGCTCACTTTCTGCCCGTAAATGTCGATACTCGCGGCCTGTCTAGAATGTTCTGGTATCATATTCTTGCTATAAATGGTGTCATGTTTAGTTACCTGGCGCATTGTACCAGTGAATTTGATTCTACTCCCAACTGGTTTGATGGCCGCAGCGAATAGCGCTGAAGTGATAGCATTAATTCGGCTGGATCGTACGTTACCGCAATAGCCTTCGTTGCAGATTTTATATCGAACCATACCCGAAGTATTCATCTTGACGCTTTTATGGTATCATGCTTAAAAATGCTTTCCTTGCATGGAACGATTCTATACTAGTCAAACTCACTTGCCGGTAATCATAGGTCTAAGAAGAAAAAGGGGGTCCACGTGACTTTCCGATCGTACGAGCGCTCAACCACGGCCACCTACCGGGCTCCTCCGAACCCACTCTCAGACTCGCCTATATTAATGCTGAATATGTTCCCTCTCGTGAAGCTCAATGATACTCGACACTGCTACTATGACTCTGGCTAACAATATCTGCTTGGAGGGTGAGCGTCCTCGTGATGTGGGCATACTTGCCATGGAGATGTATTTTCCGAAACGCGTGAGCTGTCTCGATTAATGAGCCTGAGCAAGAACCTGATGTTTATCCTTTTCGCTAGTGCGTATCCGAAACTGACTTGGAGCTGTATGATGGTGTCTCTCGTGGCAAATATACGATTGGGCTAGGTCAGGAATATATGGCATTCATAGACGATAGGGAGGACATCAACTCCTTCGCTTTAAGTGGTGTGTGGGCATGAGCTTTTAATACCCGAATCTGGCTCATTATTGCCTTGCAGCCGTTAGCTCCCTTCTTAGGAAGTACGACATCGACCCCAAGTCCATTGGACGCTTAGAGGTTGGCACTGAGACTCTCATCGACAAGTCCAAGTCCGTCAAAACTACTTTGATGGACTTGTTCGCTGCCTCGGGAAATTTTGATATCGAGGGCGTAGACTCTAAAAATGCATGCTATGGATCGACAGCTGCACTTTTCAACGCGATCAACTGGATTGAGTCGCGGTCTTGGGACGGACGAAATGCGATTGTGTTTGCCGGAGACATTGCTATTTACGACAAAGGAAATGCGCGGGCTGTAGGAGGTGCTGGAGCTTGTGCCATGCTGATAGGACCAAACGCTCCCATCGTTGTCGAACGTGAGTGATCGATGCGAACATTATGACATCTGCTAATAGAGTTTTGCTTTCGGTTGTTAGCCTTGCACGCAACCTACATGGCCAACGCTTACGACTTCTACAAGCCGAGGCTCTCGTCAGAGTATCCTGTCGTCGACGGCCAAGGATCTATCGACATTTATCTCGAGGCGCTCGATTGGTGCTATTCTCGGCTCCAGGAAAAGGCATCATCTCCTTGCCCGCTGCCGTCCGTGTCAACTTGCCCTTCAATTATCAGTCTTGATAGTTTTGACTATCATATCTTGCATTCTCCATACGGGAAGCTTGTCCAGAAAGGCTACGCTCGACTCGTAAGCTCTCCAATTTCTATCGAGGCGCGTGGATGCTAAACGAAGTATAGCTTTATCACGATTACAGGAAAGACCCCACCAACGCTGTATTCGATCCGATTCGCAAACTAGGGATCCCTTCCGGTATTTCGTTACACGACTCGATATCGGACAGAACGATCGAGAAAGCTTTCATGACAGTCTCGAAACCTGGTTACGAAACGTCGGTCGCCCCTAGTATGGCATGCGCGAAGCGGTGCGGAAACCTATATACTGGCTCTTTGTATGGTGGGCTCGCCAGCCTCCTCAACAGCGTCCCGTCTGAGCATTTAACCGGGAAACGTGTCCTAATGTTCGCATTCGGTGGAGGGGCAGCGGCATCAATGTTCGCTATTCGCATTGCACGGTCACCGGCAATTATTGCAGAAAAGATGGATCTTTTGAGGAGATTGGGGTCGATGACGGTCACATCCGTCGACGAGTACAATACTGCTATGGATGTGAGTAACTGGGTTTCGATGAAATCGGGGGTTGAGCTAAGCCGACCTTCAATATACAGATACGAGAAGAAAACCATGGGAAACTCAACTTTACGCCAGTCGGATCAACGGACAATGTGTCTGATGGGGCATACTATCTTGACCGGATTGACGAGAAATACCGTCGCTCTTATAAGCAGAAGCTCGGTCATTAGTCTCAAATTTCTGTGCCTTTCTCTTAGCCATCCTATAGATTCTTTCCACTTCGCCTGGCTCTCGGCTTGTTACAGTATATAGTAATTTGACACCCGGTTGTGGCTTCAGAGTGTTTGCATTTGATTGGTTTGAATATCGTGAGCCTGGTCTTTGGGCACTGGGATAGCTGACCACTGACGTCAACCACAATCCCCATCAGCTAAAATGACCCGCTGCTACCTGTGATCCCTCCGTTGGCCTATTCGTGTATGCCGAAATGTCAGCGTTGTGACTACGACTCCCGAAGGCAGTTGTTTTTTGGGTTCGTTTGCCTCCTACCTATGCTTCCACCATAACATCCTTGCTGGTGCTTTCGCTAGAGGGTCTTTTGTTGTAACAGCCACGGGGCCTGTTTCTCTAAGATTCTGAAATACCGAAAGAGAATGGCTTGAATCGAATTACATGCTCGCTGAACTTGAGATTCTCCTCTGCTACGCGGTGATGTTCTAAGTGCTTTCACTCGTTCAATTTCCGCCTCAAAGCCTAAACTAGTAACGCTGCGCTGCGTGCGACTGATCATGATATCACCAACGAGACCTTTGCCGATGTATCAATCTCATTTTCACACAGCATTTCCTGTCTCATCAAGCTCAAAATGGAAAACGAACTCACGGTTATGTTGAGGCTTGAAGGCTTTTGCGACATTCGATCTGTATCAATTGGGCAATGGTCGAATAGCTAACAACGTCCTCGATACTTTCTTGTCTTGTGATTATCTCTGGGTTATTCTGTTCTAGAGCTTCTCTTGCTGGCGAAACCTGACTTGTTCTGCTGTGAATGTGTTCTGAAATCAGGGGCTTGTTAGGGGGGTCAATATCTGCACGTGACTAATGGTCTGCGGCTCACAAAAATTTGGATCCGACTGAAGCGAAACTTTCTGACCACAACTTCTCCTTGTTCCCCTCCCTCTCTGCCGATTAAGAGCCCATAATGGTCTCTGCTAAACGAATTGCCAACTCGGACGAGCCAAAGAAAGATTGGCCGCTGGCGGTTCGCGAGTTGGAGCCTGCTGAGGAGCGTTTGCTCAAGGAGCTTGAGACTGGTGCGTCCCCTGTGTTACAACGGCTATTGTTTCAGACCTGGTGCTGACCCAGACTCGCTACTTTATCATAGCTCAGACCCGCGCTCAGATTGCTGCTGGTACGTAGTAACCCCCGGTTGCTCCTGGGCAGAAGGCTCATCACATTTCATATCAGATCTCGCCAGACTTCGAATCCTACAACCTCTATACGAATCCCGCCGAAAGGTTCTCTCTGAGCAGAAACACTTTTGGGGAATTGCATTGGGTCAACATGACGAGATCGGCGATCACCTTGATGACCCAGAGGATGCCCAAGCGATGACGTACCTCCGGGATGTATGGGTTGAGCGTGACCCGAAGGAGTACCGCGCATTTACTCTTGAATTCGTATGTGATTCAATAATGTGAGTAGCTGACCGCATGCTAAAGACACCAATCGCAGCATTTCGACAAGAACCCGTACTTCAGTGATTCCGTTCTAAAGAAATCCTACACGTACACCCTGCCTCCCGAAACCACAGCCAAATCCACTACACCCGATGAGAATGGCGTAACGGATGTCATGGTGGACTTCCACTTTGAGCGGGATATCGAGGTCTCGGTATGTTTTGCCCCATGAAATAAGTTGAACTAGTCTTTTGATAATATGTGGATAGGGAACTCCGATCAACTGGAAGAATGCGTCAAAAGCGTTCACCAAGATCCGCCCTCGCCCCAACATGGAGGAGTTTGAGAAGCAGATGGAGGAAAGCGATGAGCCTGTTACGCTCGATTATGGTAGCTTCTTCCATTTCTTTGAGGAGAAGGAGGACGAGTTTGATGTGAGTCTGCATACGTATAGCCTTAACTTACAATGAGGGCTTACTTTGTCTCAGTTCGGACAAACCATTGCCGAAGAGATATTCTCTGACCCTATCTCTTATTATACTGGTGAACACCCAGAGGTACGTAATGCACGATCGTCTCCACTCCTCACACGCAAGTTGGATATACAGAGACTAATTACCGTTTCTACCCATAGGCTCGCTCAAATGCCGAGAACGAAGACTGGGAGGATGATGATGACGAGTAGAAAATTAAATCAATTATCGTATAAACACAGGACGTGTATGCTCTCAATAATTAGAAAAGTTTTGATACCATGAATTCACCGGCATAGAATAAATAGAATTTTAGGGGGTGAGGGAACCCGACTCGAGGCATTTTGAGCTTGCGTGCATTACAAATCCAAAATAACAACTCGATGCCACTACTTTCTGAATTGATCACACCCTATAGAAATTGGGAAAGATAAAGCTTTATTGTGAGCCCAGAGATAACGATTACAGCCATGTATTTCATCCGTATCGAATACGCATCAGTTGTATTCTCTATGATTCCTCGCTCACGGGCAGAAAGTGAGCGTGTCTAAACAGTAAAATGTCAGTTTATGCGTATGGGTTTTAGTAGATAATACTTACAGTCAGCCTTCTTGGCAGAGTCGCAAGTCCAGAGAGCAGTACCGCTCGACTCATCATATGCATATACGTACGAGTTCGGGCACGCGTTCTTGAAGTACGAGTAGTATGCTACACCAGACGGAGGGCAGGTTGCAGGAGTATTGTGAGACCCAGAGCAGCAGTTGCCAGAATCGGCTTGGTTGCCGTCAACATTTGCGTAACAGGCGGACTTATCGAGAACATAGCGTTAAAATGATGACAGGCGAAGTATTATGAATTGACATACCTTGCAGCCCACTGGGAAGCCAGAAGAATCGTATGGCCCCTTGAGAGCAGCCGGGCAGTTAGGGCCAAGATCGACAGGGCAGTCGGCGACCGAGCAGCCAGCAGTGTTGGTGATACGCATAGGGAGATTGTAACCATCGACCAGCGAGACTAATTGCGAATAATTAGTCGATTGAGCTTAGGGTTCAAACTCGGCTTACCATCGTAGAAGTCACGGTTTCCGTCACCTTCAAGAGTCCATTCGGCAACGGTTGCAGGAGGAACACCAGTACCGGTGTGGGGATCACACAAGAGGCCACCGTTGCAACCTCCGTCGAGGCAAGAGTTGGGACCAGGGTTGGTGGAGAAGTCGCAGTTTCGGCGGCCCTAAATGTGAGAGTTTAGATTGAAAATTTGTCTAAAGAATATAGTGGTATTCTTACCCAGATGCGCCCAGCCTTCCAGTTGTCGGGAACAGTGAAGGAGCGCTTTGTGTATGCGGCTGCCTCCCAGCCAGTTTCAACCGAAGGGACGTTGGACGCAACGTTCAAATCAGTCTTTCATGAGGTTCGTCAGAACTATGGATCAATGAGGTGGTGGGAGCTTGACTCACAAAGACGGCAGGCCAGATGGTGAAGGGGCATGCGTTGTAGACCGTGAAAGTGCGACCGAGAACGGTCGAGGCAGAAGAGACAAGAGCAAGAGCAGCGATAGAAGCCTTCATGTTTTTTGAATAGAGCTAAGAGTACTACGAGATGTGAAGAGCGGTGATGGGGACTGTGATTGCCAACTTGCTCGAATTTATACAGAATCGTGAGATATGTTGTACAGTACGTCAGGCCGAAGACAAGGTTATTCCTGTGGCTTCGCAATCTCGGTACCTCAAAGCTAGGAATACCACCAAGACGGATCACATGCACTTGGGAAGTCCAAAGCGCTAAACGATGCATGTGATCGGAATTTGGAAGCACGGCGGCTCTGAAGAACGATGGTTCAACCGAGCGACGCGTGACCTTCCATCGCGGCCGAGATCCAAATCAGTAGTGAAACTAAGAGGTACGAACGCATTTGTGCGCCCCGGTTGCTGATGGACAGGTTTGATGGAACGTTGGTTGGTTGATCAGCCCCATTTGGGATGTTTTATTCAGATTAATCGATCAGCCGAGGTTCTTGGAAGTTCGCTTGTGTTGAGAGGGATTCCGTTTTGAGGTGGGAGGACCTCCAGGAATAGAAGGTGAGCTGATCGTTTAACTACGTATTTTTGGCCGGCATGAAGCGAGTCCCGCTTAGACCGGGCAACCGAGACGGCCGCTCGAGAAGTGAGGTAAGCGGTATCACCTGCGCCGAACGGCCAGTTGTTCAAAGCAGGAATATCTAATCAACGGAAAGAAATAGATACAGTAGCAGGACTCGTGAGTATATGTCTTACGAGCTGGGGTATACATGCGAAGCAGCGGCTTTTTTGCGCTGATGCCAGTTGAGGATATAAAACGTCTTCAGTTCGTCGGTTTTAAACCTGCATATACAACTGAATCAGTTGAGAGTATAGAAACAAGGTAGAGATGCGAATAAGCGATAGCAAAGATGCGGTACCGGGGATCTCATGAACTGCGGATGATCGGGGTGCTCGGAGAATATCAAAAATGGAATGCGTTTGAATATATCATATCCGTGGGTTAAACTGGACGAACCGAAGTACCATCTGGGGATACTCGGCAGCATTTCTTGCCTAAACCAACGCTTTAATATGGGCGGCAAACACAGTACTTAGAACGACATGGTGGTCTAAATACCTTGAAACGAACAATTAGGAACACTGGAGCCTTAAGCTCAAGCGAGGGATTCAACAAAGCTTTTTGATCGGTCTCTATCTACTGAGATACTTCTAACATAGCTTACAAGTACTTAGTTGAACCAGCAGACGTTGTTGACCATCAGCGGGGTTCCGCGTCCAGTCGGTATCACGTTGTTGTCAGGTCGATTGCATAATGTAAGACGCATTTTGGCTAGCTGGATTTAATATCAACTTCTTTTTTAAGGCTCACTTTGACATGGCAGGGATGGTCGCGCGCGGGGAGGATACATGCAGAGAGCGGAGAGAAGCCTAGTCGCCGAGCGCGTATCCTCGTCACGACCACGTGATCGCGCCAAGTGACAGCACGATTTGGCAATTGTCACTTCTGCATCTGGTCGACCATGTCAAGTCCCTCCTCTGTCAAGAGGACTTTTCTTACATTATTGCCTGCATTTTTCTTGGTACCATGGCTCACTTTGAAGCTACATTATGGTACGAGAATCATTGAATAAACTATTCACTTGTTAACCTCTCTTATCTTTCTTATCTTAGAGCTTCCCACCCCGGTCGTTGAATTGTGAGTGTATCTTCAATCTTGACTGGTTTATTCTAACGTTGCATTTTAGAACAAACCCCAAGACGGGATTGCCGCAACTCTCAGAGGCTCAAATACTCTCATACGTTCGCGTGCTCAGCGAAGATATCGGCTACCGAACTGTTGGGACTAAGGAACACGCCGAGGGTGATGCCTGGATTTTAGACCAAACCCAAAAGCTTGTCGATCAGTGTAACGAAGTAGTTCGCCAAACGCCAGGGCGAAACTTGGAATGTGAAGTATGGAGGCAACAGGGGAGTGGGACGCACAGGTATGTCGGTCAGGTTTCCCACGAATCCTTTGTATAAGTTTTTCTCATGTGATGATAGGTTTGATATGATGAGGAAAAGGGTTTACAAGAACTATGTCGACTTGTCGAATATTATAGTTCGCGTCTCCGACGGAACGCCCCAGAGTAAAAAATATGCCGTATTGGTCAATTCGCATGTGGATAGCACTCTGCCATCTCCTGGTGAGTCCCTTACACGTGTGTCTCATACGTAACTAATTGATGATTCCTTCCAGGCGCGGCGGACGATGCTATCTCGGTGGGCGTCATGCTCGAATGTATACGTGTCCTCACTCAAACCCCTACTTGGCAACCCGTACATTCGATTATATTCTGTAAGCCTGAAATCTTCCAACCAGACAGTTTTATCGGTGCACTGACAGAAAACGCTTTCGCTGTTTTATAGTATTTAATAATGCCGAAGAATCTCTGCAAGACGGTTCACACCTATACGCTACACAGCATCATACTGCATCCACGTACACATATTCCCATGCCTTTCCTATATTAACCAAACTCAACCATCCTCTAGTGTTCAGGCCATGATCAATCTTGAGGCAGCAGGCTCAACTGGCCCGGAGCTTTTGTTCCAAGCAACTTCGCAAGAAATGATACAGGCCTATTCGCATGTCCCTTATCCTTTTGGAACGGTGCTTGCAAACGACGTTTTTAGCTCTGGTATTATTCTTTCCGAGTGAGTCAAATATTTATGCATTATATATCTTCCTGATAGAGCTGATATGGATGTTTCGTAGCACCGACTTCCGTCAGTTCCAAGAATATCAAAATTTGACTGGTCTAGACGTGAGTTTCGATCGAGTTCCATTTATTTTTGCCACGTGGAAGCTCATCCTTGTTCAGATGGCTATCGTTGGCAATTCCTACTTATACCACACACGAAGAGATGTTGTAGAAAACATAGAGCCCGGTGCCGCCCAGGTAAGTCAATCATTCTTGACCGTCGCGTGTGAGACTCATGTCATTACAGCACATGGCAGAAAATACCCTCGCGCTCTTGACCTACCTTTCCTCCTCGGACTCACCTCTCCCCACCTTAAGAACGTACACCCCTCCAACAACCGCTTACTTCTCTCTCCTCTCGCGCTACTTCTTTTCCTACACATTTTCAACGGCACAAAAGCTCTATGTCGCAACACTTGCCCTGTCCGTTCCCCTCATTTCATTATCGCGCCTGCAAATGCAGTTCCTAGTCGGTGTCCCCATGTCGCTCATTTCGGGCGCACTCTCCGTCAACCTCGTCGCATTGGGAATGAAGCTGTCCAATAACGGAATGACGTGGTATGCGGGGGAACAACGGTGCCTAGTGCTGTATACTCCTGCGGCACTTATTGGGATGCTCGCGTTCCAGTCGTTCCTCGCCTCCCGAGCGCCTGGCGTCCAACTGGAACGACTTTCCCTCCGATCCGTACACATCTTCTTTGGCGCTGCAGCTTGTCTGGTTCAGCTTGCCGGAATTGGGAGTGCAGGATTGTTGTGGTTCGTGAGCTTGTTCACGGGTGGGGCGGTCATAGTGGATATGGCTTTAGGTAAAGGGGGAGAAGTGCCGCTGGTTGCGTATCTGATTGGGGCTGTTGGGCCGTTGGTTCTTGGGACGGAGGTTACGTCTTCGTTGACTGAGATTTTTGTTCCGTTGGTGGGTGTCTCCCTAATGTCGGTTATTACAAGGCTCACCCTGAATATTGTAGACTGGTCGAATGGGCTCGGTGAGTATTCAACATTGAAGAGTAGACGTTATTTTAACCCGGGTTTAGCTTCCTCCAGTTGAAAATATCATTGCGACTCTTACAACGTTCTCGATGTTTTACACATTCCCCTTCGTACTCCCTCTCGCGCACAGATTTGGTCCTTCCATTCTCCGAAAGTTTATTCTGGGAGTAATGGCGTGGTCGGCAATCACTTGTGTAGTGTTTTCGACCCCATTATTGGATACATTCAACGTGGAGCATCAGAAGAGGTTCTTCGCTTTGCATACCGAGAACGTGAGTTTTATGTATCTTTTATACTATTTCGGTGCTGAGACCCCGGCCGATAGATTACATCGAAAGAGTACTCACTTCAACTGGGAACGGCCGACGCTGCACCGGGCTTTGATGCTCTCGTTGCCGAGCTTGCTGTCGAGTTCGGTGCACAGGCGGTAGTACCGACTAAGAATGTGATGGATGACTGGAACCCAGATTGGGATGTGCTCTACCCATTCTCACAGGTGCGTTCCCGTTCCATCTCATTCAGGGGCGCGCGTTGAACTGGTTGAGCACAGTTTGTCGAATCATACAAACTCCCGATTTCGAGGCCGGAAGGATACGTGTCGAGTTGGTCCTCTCAGTTCACGGTTAGGGCGTATGCGGATATGTTGGATCTGGATAGTCATACACGACGATTGACATTAAAGATTTCACATCCCGGACTGATTTGGACTGGTGAGTACGGCGGTGCTCGTGAAAACCCTTATTGATGTCTTTTTCCAGTTATTGCATTCGATGCATGGGTCCTCAAATGGTCTCTGGATTCGCCTCCACCCAACGAATACACACGCCACCACATCAAAGAAGCTTCGTTCTATGGCACGAATGATTGGACCATCGACCTCGAACTAAAACTTCCTGAGCTCACGTACGGCGGAGCGCTCCCTCCCGACTTGAAGATCAATTTTGTCGGGATCGAAGAGAGGGGAATGTGGCCTGGAAAGAAGAATGACAGGGCTGGCCCAGCGATGGATTTGTTCGAGAAGATGGATGGGTGGTTTGAGGAGAAGAAAAATGGGGCGATGGATGTTATGCTCCTTGGGTGTGTGACAGGAGTGGTTTCCCTATAGAAATGAAGAATAGTACGAAGCGAATGGAATAAGAGCGAGCTGAAGATCTGATATTTATATTATTATGAGGCTGTAGAGAGAGCAACATACCCCTATCTCTACTCCCGCCTGATTTGGCAGTTTTCGATCTCGGGAAGCAATGACGACGCTTATCAAATGCTTGGTCAGAGAGAAACTTCTTCGTCGATCACGACTTCATCCGCGGGGCCACGACGATCCTCTGCTGGCGCTTGATTCATTACAACTTTGTCTCTGAGATTTCAAATCGCTCCATAATCCTCAAAAAAGCACCTTGCGACAGTATCTAGTAGCATTCGTTTTAGAGCCCTAGGACGAAAATCACTAGGGTCCGGCGTTCAAAAATCAGACTTTGATTAGTAGAGGAACGGTAAGAGGAGGATCGACGAGCTGGGTTTCAAATAATCGGCTAATTCAACTTCGATGTATACTTAGACATGTCTAGGCCACTCTGCTGGCGCCCTCAAGAATTCTTCTATCCTCTCGGCAGTTCGCCCCCTTTTTGCCTCACCCGAGATTTATCTCCCGACCAGGGCGCGGCCATTCTCCTTTTGGGATGCGGTGATCCACGCAATATCTTCTTCACTCTTTATGCCGACGCTGCGGCGACACAAGGTTGGTTCACAAACAACTTGTTGAAATTGTTGGGTCTTAGCTCGATGCGCAGGCCCACGGCGATTGGACTTTACTTGCTGCGACGCTGAACCTGCCGTACTTGGTGAGTTCCTCGATTCGCGCTATAGACCAGGCAAGACTTGACAATTCAACTTCAGCCCGCAACATCTTACTATTTACGCTGATTGAGGATAACGTGCCAATTGATCGGGTTTGGGATATATTCTACCACTTCAAAATCGACAATCAAGCACTAGATATCTTGATCCGCCAAGGTCGAAAGCTATATAATATTTCGTCAAGCATCAAGGCGTGGCGCCCGTCTTCGTATGGTCCACTCCTCAAGTTCCTCGACAGCCGAACATTGTCTGAAGTGCGGCGCCACTGGAAGAATTATGCCGAATTTTCTAGCCTGCCCGATAGGCGCCTCAACGCTCTCCGAATGCAACAGTCTCGACTATCGGCGAGCATACTAGCAGATGACTCCGACACCCTGACTCCAAGTCAATCTGCTGGGATGATGTGGCGCGAGGCGACCAAACCTATGAGCAAGCTCTTTTTCCACTTCTGGAAGACTGGAACTACGTCCTCGCTCGCTAGTGATATTCAGAAGGCGAGGAATCTCAATCCTACTTGGGCTTATTCCGGTGCTGGCGAATCATTTTGCCCTCACAACTGCACGTTCCCTCTCAGCTTCCATTTCTCTGCCGCATTTGCGCCACTCACGTCCGATCCATCCAAGTCAGGGCCATCAGATACCAGTTCTTCCCCTATGGATGTTGCAAAACGCCAGTTTCGCGCCTGGTGCGATACATTCAGGGCTGCCCGAGTCGCCAAATCTCTCGTCATTCGCTTCTACACGGGCGACGAGTTGGCTTTTTGCCGTGCGCTAGACCTACATAACACAACGGGCAAAACCAAATTCGATCTATACGCGGCAGAATGGAGTGCAGCACGAATCAACCTTGACGAGCTTAAATCCGGAAACCCGTCAGCGCCCACCATATTCCACGCGATCGATACGGCCAATCTCACGAACCATCTCGGCTTGCTTAACTTAATACTCGCCGTACGCCCAATTATGGAGGACAGCCCGATGTTCCGCTCGATTTTGTACACTGAGGAAGCTACTACTTTGGATCAACACAATGTACGACCTTTCTTGAAACGTCTTTGTGCAACCATCCCTACGCTTGCGGCTTTACTTGGTCTTGCTCCACTTGCCTATGTTTCTGGATTCACTACGCACCCAAACGTCCACGAGACGCTGACCGAAGTGTCGCATACGTATGAGCGTATTGCTTGGGTGGATCCCGCCCGGGGCGATCATTTCGGGTACTCAAATGGGTCAAATGTTGCTTTTGAAGCAAAAGACCTTGTAAACCTACTGTTCGACGCATATCGACAATCGCTGTTCCTCGGCGAAAAGCTGATTCTAACATCATCCCAACCATCCGAACAATCCCTCACAATGTCAAAGGTCAAACAAAGCTACTATTATGACCAGGCTTCTATGGCGTTGTTCTTCCAGCTTGTCAAGCGTCGAGTGCATTTGAAGAGTGGTACGTGGAACGCGGTGATCAAGGGATTTATAGATATCGTGGAGCATAGTCCAACAGCGCCGTATGAAAAGGCACAGGACGACGATCTCCTCCTTCAGCTGCACCTTCATGGAGTTTATACAAGTGATTCGCTGAATTCAAACTGGCGTGCACAATTCTCCACTAGTCCTCGTTCCGCTATCTTCAAAGACTGGTCTAATGCTCCCCCAGTTCTCTGTGTCGTCCTGACCGTTCCACGCCAAAGTTTTCATCGCGCATTGCTGGAGGACAAAAAGCCGGGAACTATCTTCAAGTTCCGATGCAATGTCCGAGGCAACGGTCCGATCCAAAACTTCCATACGTCCATCCAATGCGTGTGGGGCAAGTGTGTCCCTATATATGGATCTGATAAATTCGCGTTGGAAGAAGACGTTCGAGGCGCAAATGGGGAATCTGACTTGATTGTCTGGTTCTGGGCTCCAACACATGTTCTGGCATACAAAACAACGAAAGTAGGATTTGCTTTGTGTCTCACTAGCGATGCGATTGTTTTGCACGCGCAAAGGCTCGGGGCATCGCTGGAGATCTTTACGGCGAACCTTGAAGACAGGAAACACGTTCAGCTCTTGACGTATGCCCCGGCCTCATCTTTGGACGTTTCGACCACGTCAAAACTTTCAATCATGCGTTATCCTGATCCGACACCAGATCCAACGGCTCCGTTCTTTTTAGCCGGAATCTCGTTGAGCGAGGGCCAACAAGGGGTCACTTCGTATAACGCCCGAGTTGAAATTGACTCTCCGGTTGAACAACGAGCCCTCCTCAATGGAGCTAAAATTAGGGTGATACAGATATCTCCTTGCACGATGCGGCTCTATGCCAACAATTATACATATGTCATCTCATATCCATACCCCGTACTCGGAACTCCAAACAAACTACGCATTGCACGAAAGTCACATTACATTGAAGTACGTTCATGCGCTTGAACTCTCGCCGAGAATTTGCTGTAACTAGACTTTAGGTTATAGTATCCGTAGCTGAGCCCCTCGGCCCCGGTGGATATTCTCTCGATCGTACCCCAGTCTTGCACCGCGCGGGGTATATGCCATGGAATATTCATCATATCAATCTCAATCGCATGCCACTCCTCGATACCACCGATCCCTTCAAAAAGGTACCATGGCTAACTTGCCTTACCGCACTTCAGCTTTCTGATCAGGAAAGGGGGGTGATGGCTGGCGAGCGCGAAAACGACGGCCCAGAATCGATACTCATGGCCGCCATCAAGGATACAATCCACTCGATCGTAGCCATGCATTCGCTACCTGACGAGAAGCAGCGAGTGTTCGGCCTTTGCGAACCAAATGAGGATGTCCATGCCATGCTTCTCATTGGTGGAATTCGTCTCGACCTGGCCTCCTGCTCGATTGCAATTGACGCAGCAATCGTTCCCTTTACTGAGAGCATGCCCTTTTCGCTGAAAACGGCCATCGACAAGCTGCTACACTCTCACCCTATGAGTAGACTTCCATCCATAGGTCAAGAATCGATTGCTATTAAAAAGATGTTCCCGGCTTTTGTTGAACGGACTCGGACCTGGAAGCATACGCCCAACTGCGAATACACTGCAACGGCTGATATGCCCCTTTCCGTCGAGTACAACCATAGCCCAATTTGTTCGTGTGGACGAGGCATTGGGTTCGAGGGTCCCGAATGGCAAGCGTCCTTGTGGAAACCCATCCTACCATACGCCACTCGGGCTGGGATCTGTCCGATATTTTCTGTCCCGTATGTCGAGTCTATCTCTCAGTCTATTGACGATCTTCATCGCGGAAGAGATGGGAGGGGCGTCAATCCTCATATGGCGAATCGTATGCAGCTCATGAACGTGTGTTGGGTTTGCGGCAAAACGGGTAATCTTTCAGCCTGCGGCAAATGTAAAAAGGCGAGGTACTGTTCAGCTCGGTGCCAAAAAAAGAACTGGCAGGCGCACAAGAAGCTATGCAAATCAGAGATGTAACTGAATATTTCTTTACCATAAACTCAGTGAACGTATGATATATGGGAGGAAATCATTGCAGTCTCTATTACTGCAAATTCAGAAACGCGTTTCCTTTTTTTCGGAATCAAGTGTATTTATTATCGTTGTGGGGCGTAGCCCTATGGTGCGACGGTGAACTATTACAAATGCGAGGGCAAGAAAGCAGTACTAAAGGCAGAGACTAGATAGAGGGGGTACGAGGGAGACTGTATACGATAGGCTAAATAATAAGGACTAGGAGGGGGTGCTAATGGTGTTGGTATCTAAGAGAGAGAGAGACTGGGAGCGGGGAGCGGAGAAACAGTACAATGTAACGATGCGGATCATCTGAGAGAATCTAATCACTGAAGCGGCAAGTGGCCTTTAGCAAGTCCAAAAGGGGGAGGGGTGTCTCCGTGGCGTAGAACAGGGCGCGTTTCCTGAATGGGCGTTAGCTCCACATTTTGACAGAACTACGTTATAGGACGCATATATTGGCAACAACAGGCACACATAAGATAAAGGGTATATTATTGTGAGGAAAAGGAAAAAAGGCACATATACCTGCGCTCTTAGTTTTGAGTTTTAAAATTGAGCCACAACAGCAAGAAATTGCGCAATATATATCTGGATAAAGCAGCTACCTATGAGCACAGAGCAACGTAAAGCAGCTTTTGAAGCGCCCATAGGACCAAGAACTAGAGGTGTTCGGTCGAAAATGGGTTGATCACCCCAGATCCACCCAAGCAACAGCAGCCCGCCAAACCCAAACACTCTCAGTTCCTGTTCCATCATCTCGCGAAAGATTCTATAGAGTCTTTGAGCCACACATGTGCCCTGAGTGACTTTTGTGTATTTGAAGGTGAATATTCTATTGAGATATATGCGATTGCTCGCTGCTGTGGCTTGAGTCTAGATGTTGCTATTAGCATATGTGAGATCTACTAACTATTTCGAGTAAAAGGGGAAAAGCTTCACTCACTCCTTACTGGAAGTATTCATTCAGGCCCGAATTCCGTGTCTTCTCAAACTAAGAGTACCATTTTCTCCTTATCACGATAGTGTAGTTTTCATCTCATGTGCGTCTTTCGTTGTCGAGACATGCGTCGCTCACCAACGTGGTTTTATCTAAAACCTGGAGCTGACACCAATGCTGTGCTTCGAAAAAAATATCTCAGCTGAAACTTCTCGCGTTCAAATTCCAATAGAAATCGCATCCATGTATGCGTTACGTTTCTAAGTCGTAGTCCATTTCAAAAAAGAGTGCATATAAGGAAACGATGTTCTGGTCTGGCCAAGACTAATCAATAAATACTCAGGCAGCATCTAATACGCTACTAGGATCCCGAAGCTAGTCAACCCCCATCCAAAAGCTGCCCATACACTGATGAATCTCCTCACAGATTAATGATGCTTCAATGAAAGTCTTGAGATCCTATTCTAGCCCATGATTCGCCATGCACAAAGCTCAAAAAATCAAACACAGGCACGTGATGAAGAGGATTAGCTGATATGACCAGCAGAGAATCTTCGTGATGTTCCTCACGCCAATACTCTGTTGGAATCCAGAGAAGAAGAGGAGCATTCTTCCAAGATACCCATCCGTTCCTAGGAGAATGTTGAGGGACTTGAGAGACATTTAAGGGCCATGCACAAGCAGTTCGATCTGCGTCCCACACTCGCAGAGTCTTGTCACTAGACCCCGAAACAATCATCCGACCGTTGGGCGAAAAGGCAAGACATTGTACGGCACCCGAATGACCCAAAAGGGGCGTCCCAATTGGTACACCGGTTTCTACGTCCCACATTTGTATTGTTCCATCTGCGGAGCCTGAAACAACGATAAGGCTATTGGGAGAAAACGTAACAGCAGTGAGACTGCTGGTATGTCCCTTCAATGGCATATTAAGTGCTGCACCCGTCACCGCATCCCATATGGCAAGACAGTTATCGGGAGAGTCCGTAGCAATACGACGACTATCGGGAGAGAAGGCGACAATCCAACCGTAGCGCGATGGCCCAGCTAGAGGACCGTTCAAAATAGTTCCCGTCGTCGTATCAACAATGCACAACTGGGGTACCTTTCTCGCACTGATTGAAATAAAACGGGATTGGTCAGGAGAGAAAGTTATGACGGGTGGGTCTAATTTTCTCCTCCAAAGTTGTACAGGTTGGCCAATTGCGGCACCTGTCATCGCACACCAGACTCGGGTATCCTCCTCTGAGGACGCAATGATTCGGCGGCTGTCTGAGGAGAAAGCAACCGACATGATCGGGCTGTAGTGTCCTTCAACGTGCGCTTCAAGCTCTCCGTTGGCATCCCCATCCCATATCCGCAATGTTTCATCGTCAGAACCCGAGAAGATCCGACGTGAGTCAGGAGAGAACGCGACACAGTTTACGCTAGCTGTGTGTCCCAACAATGGTTGACCAAGCCTTTCTTTTGTCTCTGCATTCCATAAGAAAAGTTCTCCATTAGAGGACCCAGATAATATCCGGTGGCCATTGAGAGAGAATGCGACGCAAGTGGGAGAACTATTTCCAGACAGAAACGCAATCTCAGTACCATTTTTTGAGTCGGATATCGTGCAGCAATTATCTTTCCTGCCTGTGACAAATTCTCGGCTGTTAGGAGAGAACGCTATACAGGTTTTCTTGAGATCGTATGATCTTGGCTCAACGAGCTCAACGCTACTGTACGTCTGCCCATCCCGCATGAAGAGACCGGCGGAAGTAGCTATGCCAAGAAGCATACCATCGGGAGAGAGCGCAAGCGCGGCGACACTAGCACCGTCTGCGACGTGGATTGGTCGACCAATTAATGCACAAGTATCGATGTCCCATATCCGGATTGATTGATCTGACGAACCCGATACCACACGATGCGTGTTGGACAGAAACGCGACGCTATTTACGCTGCCAGAGTGCCCAACCAAGATTTTACCAAGCGATACACCCGTTTCTCCGTCCCAGAAGCGCAGCGTGTAATCGAGTGAGCCAGATACAAGTAGAGAGTTGTCAGGAGAAAAAGCGACGCATTGCACTGCACCGGAATGGCCTACCAAGGGTTGACCAAGAATTGCGCCAGTCTCGGCATCCCATATATGCAGTGTATTTTGACTAGATCCGGACACAATTCGACGACCATCATGAGAGATAGCAAGAGCAAGAACCTGTCCCGGGTGTGATATGCTTCGTACAACGGCTGGCCAATTTCGACTCCCTGCTCTCGTAATCTTGATCATATTCGGGAAATAACCTTGTAGACGCTTGAATATTTCTGACTCGACCGGCGCAAGCGCCAGGGCGGAGACGTAGAGATGAGGGGTACTCTCAGAGATTGCATCATAAAACATGGAAACAAAGCGGTATGCGTCATTTGCGCAGGTTGCAAAGTCCTGCATCTCGTTCTGACCAATCAATCAGCTTTTCTCTTTGCTAAGAAGGTACGCTCGGGGACTACTTACTGGGAAACAACGTACTAAGTTCGGTAGGTTTGATGATGCAACACTCAGCATTCCTAAGAGACTTAGTGCTTCCATCCAAAATAGCAAGGCTGGGCCAAATAGAAACTCGCGAAGCACCTCCGACCGTACACCGCTAGGCGCAGCTGTCAAATGGCTAATCCAGTAAACGCAGCTATACCTCAGGCACCGAGAGATCGACGATTCAACAAGGTCACCAAGCCCCTCGATATCGCGATTGAACGCATGAGATGTCTCAAGCCTACAAAGGTTGAATCGTAGCTCCTTCAGCATTATGATGATACAGCAGTCCGCAATTTCGGCATTTCGCTGATTGATGTCTACAAAATATTCCCCCGAGCGAGATGGGTTGGCGAGATAATCGGCGAAAGATGGATGGTAAACACGGATAACTCCGTCGTTCATATCGTCGATATAGAGAACGGAGGTAAGCCGACTGACTACGTGGAAAAGTACTTTTTCCCGTATTCTTCCGTTCAAGAGATGCTCAAGGCTAGAAATTGAAAGTGGCGTATGCACAGAGCATGCTACAATTGCGCCTAAGCACTGCCGGACAATTTCAATGTTGTCTTGCCCGCCATCGTCCATACTGTTTTTGATTGCGGTTGAATACAGAAGATCGAGGGAGGAAGTAGACCCCTCAGGTGGTGTACCGTTCAAGATCATAGATAGGCGTTCTGTGGGGTCGGAACCTGCGAGAATGAACGTGCAGGCAGTCTGTGCCCAAATAAAAAGATTATCTGCCAAGTCTGAGAGCCGATCGACAGTATTGCTTGGCCACTTGTTCTCCTGCAATACTTTGCTCAAACGAAGGCTAATAAAATGGCGGATATCCTGGGAAGCGCTATAGCTCTGCACGTTGCACTGAGATAGCAGGGTTCCATGGATTCGATTGAAAAAGTTCTGAATGTCTTTGTCCGGCCGACTTGTGATAATGATTTTGAGCCATGGTACCAATTTAGACATTGTTTGAAGACACGTCAAGAGCAACCGGCGGCTACTGGAGGTCCCACATTCATCAAGACCATCAACGAGCACACACAGCCCCGCAGTCGGCGCCTGCATGAGAAATTCCGCTAGATTTTTGACAAGTCTGTCGAATTGAACTTGCATTGAAGATGTCAATAGCTTAGAGTCGTCTCGAATTGCTTGAACCACAGCTTTGCGATACGATACAGAGTAATGCGTGAGGTCGTGGATTATTGTGTTGAGAACTCGTTGAGGATCGCGGAGCTCGGCATCATCGCGCTTACAAAAGAAGCTCGATATCAAGGAGTTCTTGCCGTCTAACACATGGCAGACTGACGCGGCGACCGCACTCTTGCCTAATCCAGCTTGGCCATATATCCAAAGTAGCTTCCCGTAATTGCCAGGCGCTTCAGTTAGAGAGAGCACATCTTTGATGAGTCGCTCTCTCGTACCTAGAAGGCAGGCGTTGGCAGAGTCATACGATGCACTACCGATGGGATTGAGCTTCTCCAATAGTGAGGTCTCAGCTAAAACGAGTTTTCAGGATGAATAATGTTCAAACTAGACTCCCCGTGCTCACCACTTGTAGCTCCGTCGTGAACAATCTGGTTAAGCATCCCTGTATCAAAGTCCTTTCGTAAATGTTCCAGTCTCTTTAGCATGCTGTCTACTTGATCACGAAGCTTCGAGTCTACGATTCCTCGCATAGTTCGTGCTGGTTGGATATTCTGGTAAGACTATAGCCTACGATTGATTTGTGAATATATCACTTACTCAGGGTGCTGTTTGAGCGATACTTGATGATGAATTTTGAAGCATCTTCGACTAGATTCAGCATACTCGTGATGATCCTTTTCAGCTCGTTCAGCCTGACGATACATTGAATGGATTCAACCAGGGGTAGCATCCTGGCCAGACCCGTTAGCAGTATCTCGACGTGATCATCGCACTCTTCTTGTTTTTCAAGTTCCTGGATTATGCAAGCCAACAAAGTGCCTATGAGTGATTGAAGAAGTGTTCGGCATTGGATTTTGCATACCTCCCACGCTTGGGTGCATAGCGCAAATACTAGTTTTGCCGTCGGGTGCAACTGTGCTTCCATAAGTATAAGCGCTTCGAGTTCATGTGTAAGCTTACCTCCGCCACTGCAGCTCCAAATCCCAGGATAGCTTTAAACGACGAACGAGTTTTGCCCAACTTGTTCAAGACACTTTCTCCCTTTTCCATGGACTCGGCTTTCACCAAAGCCTCGTCGTATGCATGAATAGCCTAAATCTAATGCATCAATATCTCAATCAACGGACCAATATGGGACCAACAGTTGCCAAGATGGGAAATGTAAGGGTAGAGGTATATGCGTGATTTTCGGATTCTAGAAGAAGAAACACATAAGTGCCTTTACCCTTGATCGATTCGTCAAATATGATCCTTACCAGCCGAGAACGTTGCTTGATACCCGAGGTCCATTGCAGAGTATTCTATAGTCCCCACACATTTCGGCCAGAACAAACTTCTCTTTTCATAAATCTTCAGTGCGAGGCGAGATTTCGGCAAAACGTCACTTTGAACACAATCAATTCGATCAGATGACACCCATTATACTGCAATTTTCGTGACAAACTGACCAACTCAAGTCCTCCGTCCAGCGGAGTGGCTGACCACGTTCAACAGGTGATAAATCATACATCTTGGTGCCGTCCACATAAATTTCGACACTTGTAGTTCCCTTTGACTTGGCACCCTCGATTTGAACATCTGCAGATTATCCATAAGTTGAATTGTCCAAAATATAAGGAACCTGTACCATGCTCGCCTTGGATGCGTAGCCGAAATCTTCCGGACTGATCCATGTTAGACTGATACGACATCTCTGCTTGGGGTCTTGGTCAGGTTGTGGTTGAGTTGGTGGTATTCGTGCTTGATATAGGGCATGCATCAATCAATCAAGTAAGCACTGAGAACATGTGTTTGGTGTGCCATGTCCCCTACGCCTAGAACACAGCCAGGGGCAGCTTACCTTGAGGCACACTCGTGTTGAACTGTTCGGTTTCTCCGGGGGAAGATAAACACGATGTAGTGACAGATCAAATCGTGACGGTCAGGCCAACTCGAGTCTCGAGACAAAAATCACATGACATTCCAAACCTCCTTCAAACCGTCCACATACTTTAAGAAAACCGAGTGCATAAAAATAGCACACTAGGTACATATCCGTACACAGACCAGCCAACAAAGTCAAACACAAAAAAGTGACCAAAAAGAAATGGTATGAGCGAGCACAACTCGTTTTTGGCAAAGATAACAATGCACGAGCCAAGAACCTGCGCGCGTGAGGGAACATGAAGGGGGTTGGGGAGAAAAGACTGAAATGGGGCCGGGGCCCAAGACGTAAACGCAGAACACGGCACTCGAGCCCGAAAGAAAGGGGCACGAGGGCGAAACCAAAAAAGCACTACACACCCTAATTCATGTACACTGACGCCTACACCTAACCCGAGCTTTACATCCCACCATAGATATCGTCCTCGTCCACGACGCTAACCGGACGCTTGACGTTTCCGTTTGCATTCCCGTGCTGAGCCGGCATGGCTTCTCCGTTTCCAACAATGACCGTCTTTTCGTCGCGCGTATAGGCAGCAGGCGGGAGCGTAGGCATGCCCGCGACGCTGAGACGGGTACCGGGTTGAGTACCCTTGGCGTCGTAGCTCCAGTGAGCGTGTTGCGGGTTCGGGTCGATCGGGGTACCGGTACGGCTCAATTTACCATCATCGATCCCAAGAGGCGGGAGAGACGGGGGAGTCGAATCGACACGGTTGGCCTTGTCGTCGAATGGATTAGGAAGGACTTTGTTGATGTCGATCGGATGAGCGTCGTCGCTGACTGCGTATCCGACCGGCGAGGATCCGACGGGCGACATTGGGTGGAAAGATTCGTTCGAGTCGCCTTCGAGCTGACGCGTGATCTCGGCGTACTGTTGAGCCTGGAATGGCGTAACACTTTGGATCGTGCCGCGCTCGGGAACCATGGGGTACGTGTATCCGTCGTGGTGTGGGTGGTAGCCGTCGGGAGAGTAGTTGATCGGAGACGATTGCTGGTAACCTTGGTTGTACATCGGGCCTTGGTTGTACATTGGGTCTTGGCTGTACATTCCACCATTCGTCGGCTGGCGCGTGAGGAGTGTTGCGCCACTCGGACGACGAGCGAGTTCGGACTGATGATGTTCGGCTGGTGGGGTGTACGCAGCAAACGCCATAGGACTCGGGTACCCGTTGCCCGATTGAGGACCAGGGACGACTTGACCGGGGTCATACGAAACGACTTGGCCGGGCGCAAACGAGGGCGAAGGCTGGGCGTTGTGCATTCCATAGGTCGCCTTGCGTTCGATCATGGAAGGAGGGCGAGGACCGGTGTGGGTGTTTGAACGGGCGAGAGCGAGCGCAGCCTGAGTTCCGATGACGGGACGTCCGCCACCTGGAACGTCGTCGGGGATCATCATGCTGTTCCGGAGGTAACTCTGTCGGTCAAAGTCATCGCCCTTTCCGTTTTTACGCTTGTTGAACCTGCGAATGAGCCAGGAGATGAACGCGATGAGACAAACGACGCCGACGAGGGTTCCGGCAATAGCTCCGACGATTGTTCCGGTGTTGCTAGGAGTCGCGGCCACAGATGCAGTTGGTTCAGGCGTTTCAAAGTAGGTCGAATAGACAAGACCGCCATTCGAGTTGGTGAACGAGCGAACAGTCGCCGATGGTTTGACAGTCAACGTTCCAGCAGCAGCCGAAGTCTGAGCGGCCGAAGCGCGGGGCGTAGTGGTCGCCGCCGCAGCTTGAGGAGTAGTACTCGAAGTAGTCGCAACAGTCTATATTTAGTCAATTTGAAAGTCAGCTTTTTGAAAAAAACTCAAAACAAATATAAACGCACCGAGGACGACTGGGAGGTGGTCGTCGGAGCCTCGGTCGACGTCGTCAAAAGGGTGCTCGAGGTGGTTGGGACCGTGTCGGTAGGGATCGTCGGCGTCGTCTCGACTTGGGTAGTCGTCTGCTGAACTGGCTGGGACTGCTGCACCTGAGTCGTCGTCTGGACTGGTTCTGGCGTTGGGGTAGGCGTCGGAGTTGGAGTCGGGGTCGGAGTCGGAGTCGGCGTAGGTGTCGGGGTCACCGCAACCGGAGGGCCGACTATTTACATAAAAAACCACAGAAAATCCCAGCAAGTCAGCAAAATCAGCGTAAAAAGACTAGGCCGACAACGCACCAGCAGCTGTCGTCGTCGGCTCGGGATCACCCAACCAAGTCGGAGAAAATCGGGGAAGCAGCCGCTTGACAAGACGCTGGTGATTATTATGGAGCTGCATTGTCGTTCACAGAGAGACAGAGAGAGAAGAGACAGGGAGTCAAAAGAGTGACAGGTATTAGCAGGGAGGAGATTGTGGGGGAGACCAAGACCAGGACGACGGACGTGAAACAAAACACGACCAGCCGAAGCAACCTTGATTAGGGTCGGTCATCACGGGGCCTGAACCCCACGCGTTACATATTACGTTATTACTCTATGTACATTTGTGGTATTCAATTATTCCTCGTCGGGCACGTCGAACAATTTGCATGTCGAAAAGTGGTTCATGATCGCCTCGTTTATTTCGGCGCGTACGACGGACTGGATAACCTTGCCGCCGCATACATAGCAAAAGTGTCTGCAACAGGGTTAGTTGGAATGCGGGTAGGTCGGGTCAACAACTTACGTGTTGCATGCTGGTGTTGTGCACTGCCAAGCCAGGGATCAGAAGTGGGCCAGGCGATCAACAAATGAACTCACGCTAATATGATTGCACCCTTCATTCTTCTCTATCGGAGTCTTGCATCCTGTTCGTTCGTGTTAGAGGCAGTTTTGATTTAGCCAGGAGCGGACTCACCAGGACACGGTCTCCACCCCTCTTTCTCCATTAACCTCGTCAACTCGGCACTCCCATCACACGTATGCGTCTTGCCTTTCTCGATGGTTGTCGAGCACGATTTACACCACACGTGGTCCTATCATCCAGGTAAGCACTGAAACTCTCAGAAACAATACCAGAACTCACGCAATCCGGCATCGCACATCTAAACTCTTTCGTACTCGGATCATTATAGTCATCCCGCGAAACCATATAACTCCTTTCACATCTAAAAAACCAACCTCATCAGCCACCCTCTCCTCGAAAACCCAACCTGACTCACTGAGTACACTCCAAAGCAAACGAATAAGCCGCAAGCTCATACTGCGTCCACCTCGCAAACTCCTCCTCACTGATACCCACACTCTCCGCCAACCAGCTACTCACAACACCCAATTCACCACCATCGTTCCCTTCCGCCGCGCACGTAGGACACAAAATCGGGAATTTCCCATCGGAGAGTCGGGAACTAATGAATCCTTTGAGACAGTCTCGTCCGAACCGATGACCGCACGCGTCGACGATTGCTACATCGACTTCGGGCTCGGTGTCTTGGCAAATGTCGCAGTGGAAGGTTACTTCGGGTGCGGACATGGCGTCGTCTGGGACGGGGAGTGCGGGTGCTTTGGGTGAGAGAGGGGTGGGGATCGACACTGGATCGACGGTGGGGGCTGGAGCTGCTGCTGCTGGGGTAGAAGACGACCAGAACGGGATTCTAACTGGGAACGAAGCGAGGACTTCCCATGCGCTACCTGTGCTCGACCGTTGAAGGACTTGTTCGACCGTCGGCGAGTCGGCTTTCGCTATCACCTCCTCCTCCTTGGGATCCTCCTTGGATTCCTCCTTTGACTCTTCCCCCTCCACTTTCGACTCTCCCTCCACCTTGGCCTCTTCTCCAGTCTCAGTCTTCTCCTCTTCCTTCGACTCTTTCTCGTCCCCAAACAAAGACCCCCTCTCATCCGGCGTAAGCACAGCCAAAGGGTCTTTCCCCTCCTCCACAACCTCCCTCTCGTGTCCCCTCTCCGCCCTCCTCCTCGCCTTTCTCTCTTCCCTATCTCTCTCTCGACTCTCCAACTCCCTAACCCTCGCTTCCAAATCCCGGACCTTGCCCTCTCTCGTCTCCCTCAACCTCCTTTCTCTCAAGTACGCAGCCTCGCTCCTTCGCAACTGCTCCAGAACAGCCTCCACTTCCCGTCTAGCCTGTAACCGCAACGCACGCGCCTCGAGCTGAGCATGCAACATCCCCATATTCGCAGCATACACATCCGGATCCGTTGTGGTAACATGTAACCCCGTCACACCTCCCACCGTACGCGCAGTTTGGTTCTCCCCAGCAACGACGAAATGAGCATCGAATGCTCCAAGTAAGGCTCCTCCGTCTTGAAGAACCTCTGGATCAACAGCGAACAGTTTCTCTAGATATCGAGCGGTCTGGTCGATGGATGCACTGACGACAAATGCAGATCCGGTTGGGTGGGTTTGACGAGGATGCGAATCGAATATAGCGAATATGTTTTGCATTTGCGGCGGGGGAGGGGGTTGGGAAAACGTAGCGGGTGGGGCTGCTGGAAGGGCCGCCGGGAAATGTAGAATGCTGATGATTTCGGGTGGGCGGGTTATTAGAACGCCGGCTGCGGCAGAGGTTGTTGTTCGTGTCGATTGTAGTACACTAAGCCCGATGCAATGAGATAAATGTATAAAGAATGGGGATTATACGTACTTGAGGATCTCCCGAAAGTTTTTCCTGCTCGTCATACGCTGTTCCGTCCCAACACAGGTTAAACTCCTCTCGAACATGGGCAACCCAAGTATATCCTCGACCTCCAAATGATCTGTACTCCTCCAATGAGGTGCAATTCCCATCACATCCTACTCGATTCGTCAAAAAAAGCATGCGACCAACACCTCGCCGAAACCCACCTTGACAAACTCCAACTTGGTCATACTTCCAAGCATAACCATCCCAACCGGTCCACTCCCAACAACCCCACCAGCTCTAATCGCCTGCTCGAGCTGAAGCGCACATCGAACAGCATTTAAACTGGTCAAACCACACGCGCTCGGCGCTCCTGCCGAGTACTGTGACGTTCCGGGATACGTCACCATGCGTTGCGTATGCGGAGGGGTAAGGATTAACCGAGCGAGATTAGACGTAATTTCTTCGGAGGAACGAGGTCGGGCGGGTTGTGGTTGGGGAGGCTGTTGGGTGACGGGAGCTTTCACTTTCGAGCTGGATGCTAGCGGTACGTCCATCGACGGTCTTCGTGTAGGTTTGTTATGTCGTTTGGAATCGGGTGACAATGGCCTATACGGGTTCCAGTTTCGAGGTGCGTCATCGCTCGCACTTTTCTGCACCGGAGGGCTCTTTGGTTGACTCGTGGCGGGTGGAATAGGTGGAGGTGGCGGTATAGGTGATGGCGCGTTCCGAGAGGATGAGGAAGAAGTCTGAGCAGGAATGGCTTTCGGGGGGACTGGTAGGGGATTGGGTGGATTGGGAATGAGGTTCGGTAAGGGTGAAGGAGAATGCGCTGGTCGTTTTCCCAATTGACGAGGCGACAACGGTCGATTCTGAGCCTGGACGCCCGCTCGCTGGGATGATATAGAAGAGCCAGCATTGGCAGAAACCGAAGACGAAGACGCGTTTTTCGAGCTCAAGTTTCGAAGAGCAGCTGAACTGAGTATATCGACGGATTGAGATCGAAGAGGTGGATGAGGTGCAGGGCGAGAAGGCTCATACGCGGGGGTGGTAGTACCAGTATTAGGTTCAGTAGGTCGTCTAGTCGGAAGTTGAGGCATAGGCGCTTTCTCCACCAGCACGGCCCGACTGGATTTGCGCTTTGGCTTGGGTCGATGTTTGTCTGTTGTGCTGCTAGACCTGGTGGGTGGCGCGCCAGATGTGCCAAATCGCGAGAAAAAGTCAGGGGCGTTCTGCGCCATAGACCGATGTCAGAGTCAAAGTCAAGAACCCAGAACCTATAAACCCCTGAGAGATCGTAGACACGCCTCCGCCGCGTGCTGCACAGCAAGCTGTCCCTGGTTGTCCGCTTCCAGCAGGCACGTGGTTTGCGTCATGTCCTAACAATTAGTCAGCATCAACGCTTGCATACAACTGCCGACGGAACTCGTAGGCTATATTATTCTATTAGTATGAGCTTCGCTGCAAGAACGTTTTCTGGACTTTCTATAGATCTTCTAATGTGACTATAAGGTAAATGTTATATAATGAAGTCACATACTAAAATCGTCCAAAACGACATCCAGTTTGCAGAATCGATGCCGCTCGCAACCAAACTAGCTTGAGCTTGGAAATCATTCTTGGACTGAGGATTATAGCGTCTGTCTCAGAAACAGGCATAACCTAGAATGCTGATCCGCCTGTTACTTCGTCCGACAGATAGCAGCGTTCTGAATACGAGTCGAAGCTGGCGTCGATCAGATAGAAGTCACACGAGAAGCTCCGTATGATCTGGAACATGGAAGGCATTCGTATTACAAGAAACATGGGCGTAACAAAGATAAGAACACAACTGATCTATTCCGTACAAGAAAAACCTTGGCCAGAAGAGCTCAGCATACAAGTGGCGGGCACTACTCGCCTCGCACGGGGTCAACAGAGCGAGCGTATTGCTGCTATTCTGAGGTACATGCAGTACGCATTTAGTCACATTCATTAATAGTTGAGGTCATATCCGCTCGGATGAAATCGGGAGAACTCCGATTCGGACACGATATCCGGCATCGGGGTCCAAGAGGCGCATCGTATATCAAAGGCGTGATCCTCCACGCGGGCTGATGTGGTACCTCCCTCCATGTCTCGTTCCAGTGATACAGATCAGCCTGCCTTGAAAAAACTCAAGCGAGACACTCTTCCACGAATCAGCTCCTCCAGTATCATGGCTATGGCCAAAGATCTTCCGATCGAGCTACTCGCGTCTGTGTTCTCACATCTTCCTCCTTGGATTCTGCCGTCCGCATCACTGGTCTGTAAGCGGTGGCAGGCAGTTGCATTCCCTATCCTATACCGCACAGTTTTCATCACGTCTTATCTCTACACCAATCGACTTGTCGATCGTATCAATCGAGAGACACCCAATTCGCCACTTCAGATATGCGCCTGCGCCCGAAGCTTGGTTGTCGATCTCGAGCCGACTGAGTTTCCACTCCCTCCAACCGAAGAGGAACTGGATCCAGAAGACGAAAAAGACGAAGATGGGCACTCTTACCTCTGTTTACCGGATATCCCACTCGTCGAGAAAACCCTTCTAAAACTCAAGTTGCTTGAAAACGTTTGTTGGACCTCCGAGTGGCTACTCTCGTATCCAGCAACGATATCGAATCTGGCCAGAAAATCAAACATACGAACGGTCCACTTGCGTCTCGAGATATATCATCTTACGCCGGTTAGCACCCCATTTGATTTTACATTGGGCAGTTCGGCGCTAACAACTTTAACTGTAGTCTGAGGCACGATACGTCAGTTATTTATGTCATTTATCAAGCGGATAGTAATGACTGTAATTCATAGATCTTTGCTCTTAAGAACCTGACCCGGTTGCACCTCAGACTTGATAGAACAGTCGGTAAGTCGTATCTATCAACGTTCACACATCCTGACCTCGAGCCACTCATTTCTCTGAAGCTTCAGACGAGGAGGAGGATGAAGACGAGAATTTGAATCTTCCGCATCATCTTATTCAAATGCTGCACGCGTCACCCAACCTAGAGATGCTCAGCCTATCTTTCTGGAACCCCAATGATACATATGAACCGAAACCCCGGTGGAACCCAAACGTCGTGTTTATGTCGTTGGCCGCAAGTCGTTATCCTCACCTTCAAGTCTTCAAAGTCCACTCCGACTGGCTTCTCCCTCATCCCAGTATCGAAACTTTTTTCCGCAAGCATGTGTCACTGCATTCTGTTGAACTATGCTGGAATGACGATGTGTCGCAATCTTTCGAGACAAACGATATCGCATCTACGTTTCCTTCCATACGGAGCTTTTGAGGACCGGCGCTTTTAGCTACTTCACTGCTGCAATCGGAACTATCGATCCAACTGGAAACTCTGGATATACTAGAAGACGACAGCCAGAATCGTATAACGAGTACCACAGACCCACGCCCCCTGCAGAATTTTGAAACTTCGCTGCCATGCTTGCGTACACTTCGAGCTACGAATGAAAACATTCGCGATCTGCCCAAACTAATTAAAGCAACTCCAAACCTCGAGTTTCTGGAGATATCTGGTCACATGGACTTCTATGTTGAAGGTTCTGAGTATTCGGTGAGTAGAACACCTTTGTACGTAGAACTAGTGCATGCTGATGAACTTGTATTTATTCAAACACACTTAGGACGCCTGCTTTGAAATATTGAAACTTGCTCCTCGACTTCGTAGCTTGGACTTTGAGCACAAGGAGGGTACTAGAAATACGATTCTATGCCTCGACGCCGCGGGTGTGAAGAGGATTATAACACGTGCAAGGGAGCTTTGTTCTCGTCTCACCAGGGTACATCATACGAACGGCTTGTGGTTAGGCACTTGGGAAATAGGTTGCCGAGAAGAAAACGACACAGAGATCCACTGGTATTTTAGCCCAATGTTTGGCAATCTGTTCTCGAAACTTGCCTTACCTCAAACTCCAAAACCACGTATACTCTTACAAAGTAACCCGTGGTCAGAATCGAGCGATTTGTGTCGTAACCCTCATTGAATCATATGTTAGCTGTAATCACTTCTTGAACGTCAATGTAGTTGATTGTAAGCTTGTTCTTGTGGTTCGCTCTTTAGCAACCACTGGGTCGCTCAACGGGGTCTCTAACTTGAAACCTGAAAGTCTAGTGTATGCTAAATGCCTGTCAGTTGCTTGATTCATGGTCGTCATGTTTGAGTGGCAGTTTCTCGCCGTGCATTTCTCATCTCCTATACCGCACTACTTTTGAAGATACAGATCTGCGCCCACCCCGTTCGATTCAAGTTTCTTGTCTTGATTGTGATTGGTTATGATCCCATGTCTCTGATATAATTGATTACACTTCTTTCGATACGTTCTATTAATTCTTTTGTTCAGTTTGCAGATGGCATTCGAAGGCAGGCTACTATTCGATTGTAGATCCTCGAACATGCGTCAATCTAACGTTTATCCACGTGGTCGATAACGCCGCTTCACTTAGTCGTTCTCCAAGTCTTCACATTCTTCCACATTAGGATGACCATACCACTAAAATAAGTTGCTATCTGTACATGAAAAAGTGATTAATATGATACAACAGAGTAGTCCAGGCATGACGTAAACCTCTCAGACATGTCAAAAATGATATTTACTAAGGATGATGTTATGATAATGTTAGACTCATAACTTCCTACACTTGAACGAGCCCAACTTGTCGTTGAAGCTTTGTGTCCTCAAATCGCTTGAGCCTGAAACAACAAGAATCAGCCTGCCGTATGAAATAAGAAAGCACAGCATACTTGCCTGGATAGACCAGCCCTTCGCACATACTCCGCCCCCGGCATCCGGTATTCCTGAACAAACGTGGTCGTGAAATAGGTGGATATATTGATCGTCATGACTTACGGGTACAGGCGACATGCAGTTCCGTTAATGGGTTGAAAGCTGCTGGTGACGTTGATCCAGCCTCCAGGCATAAGGATGCATGTGTCCATCCTGAAGAAATCTATTGGTTTTCGCCACTGGTGGGGATCGAAAGACTCACGGAACGCTGACAATCAACTAACGAGAAAGTGTGTCAGCAGAACCAAAGTGATTAAGCCTTTATCGCTAGCATACTCACGCAGGGAGGGCCCCAATAGATCTGATCGCAAAACATTATGTACGGGCTAGTATTACTGCTCTGGCGAGGCACCATCAGGGCGGGGGCGGCCAAGGAGCTACCGATGATGGCCAATGCGGAAACATGCGAGAACTTCATGACCGAGCGAGTAGAATCTGACGATACAGGAGCTTTCAAAAAGAGTTCGAATGGGCGGAGGGACTCGTTCAACCAGCATAACCGGCCTGAATATATCCCAGGACGCCAAGCTTGAAGGGTCTGCTACCCCTGCCCAACAACCCTGTGACTCAACATATAATCTCAGGGGTCTAGAAGCCCGACTGGGTTATAGCTATGCACCCGCTATCCGATCTTGGAAGGATGCCCGTTCAGAACCATGTCCCGTGAGAGCTGTTCTAGGTCCACGGCTGCTTGTCCAGTCATCGTCATAGTCTTGTAGGTAACAGTGCGGCGGAACGGCCCGAGAAAGGGAAACTTTCGGCTCTGACAAAGCCAAGAAGGATTTTCTATTGGTCAAGGTCCGTTCATGTCGGGCACCACTAAGCACGTGGCGGCAAAGCTGTGCATTGATCGGTGTAAGCATAGATAGCTCGGGTTTTGCCGTCCCGCCCCCTTGCTGAATTACTGCAGACTCGGAAACAATTTGTCACCTAGTAGCTGAGAACCGACGAAAGACAATGTTCGAAACCCCGGCTGACCACATTCCGCCGAGTGCACACTGGCTCTCGGTTGTCTTACCCTCCCAAAGCTGGCCGCCACCCCTCATCCTGAGCTCTTTCTCCAAAACAGAACCGCAGATAAAAAATATACTTTGGTTGGTGCACGAGAACAAGGCGGTTGCGGTTTGACAAATCGAGGTCGATCGAGGAACAAACGCCAGGACCTCCGAAGCGGTATCCCGGGAGCTATTTGGGATCAAACCTAGTTATAAAGAGTCGAATGTGCCAACATATTCAGCTCAGTTTTGCGATTTCTTTTACATACGCGCTATAGAAATCAAATTGTGTATATTATACCGTGTAGCAACAGAATATAAAAACGGGTGTGCAAGTAGGTGTGAGTGAATGAATGCTGGGTCTAGGAGCGTCGCGACGACCCCCTTGTACAGTATACCGCTCAGGTGAGTCACTCCGGGTCATATATGCGCTGCCGCGTATATACTGCGCATCCGCACTTGGCTCGATTATTGGCTCGATTTCTTTCAGTACGTTCTACGCTATTCTACGATATTCTGTCGCTTTTTACACAGGCTCGTGTACACTCGTGTTTTATTCATTCGCGCATATGACGAAAACAGCTGAAACTGAGTGGGACTGACATCCAACTCGGATCATCCTGCAGCGCATGTAACCTGCATAATCACTGATTATATGCCTCCTCTTATATCGAACGGGCTGCTCCTCTACATAATCACCTCATGTAAAGCTATTCACAGTAAGTTAATGTTCTACCGATGCCTCAAGCGCTTCTCTGGCTGCTGGAAATATACTACAATTCAAATTTTATGTTTAATGGCTTCTTAACGAGATATGAAACGCCTGTACATTCGCTACATCCAGCCTGTAACTTCCGGCCTTTCCGTAAATCTACAGTACCTAGAGTTCCTCACGGGGTCGCGTTCGGATTCGGTCTCGGTGCCGAGTTCTCGTTTCCGGCATTCGGGTTTGGTCTGACAATTACCATTCCAGGAGGGATTAAAGGCACACCATTGGTCGGTTCATTCAATTGACCGCTATAAATGTCTATGTCTTAGTTTTTTTGGGTTGGCGAGAGTGCGTGGTACTCACGGAGCAGCCTGCGGTACAAAGCCCACATTCCCAGCTATTGGCTGAAACTGATTTTCGTCGTAGTGTGGAATTTGATTTTGTGGCATAACCGTTCCGTAAAGGTCAGGGACATGGTTTTAAGTGTATACATATGCTTACTCCAATATTGCGTCTCGAATCGAGGGTTACCCGCATCTAGGCTCAATGATTAGCTGATTATTATCCGTTGAGGGACTAGCTACTAACTGAGCACCTTGTTTAACACCAGATCGTTTGGCCCGTTACGAGTGAGACGTCTGGGTGGCCCTGCAACATACGTGCCGGCTCGAGTAACTACCAGCCTGGTTCGTATGGTTAGCTAGTTGAACTTTTGGTTCGGCCTCTTACGTACATTGGACTGCAAAGACCATGTCAATATCAAGAACTATAGTTCCGCTGTCAACTTTCACTTACATTCCATATCTCTGTTTGCCCAGAAACGCAAGAGATATAAGCTAGTTAATAGAAAGATAGGCGAATGAAACGCACCCAGGAAGCTACATGATCTGATTCTGATCGCTCATATCTCAGTCCATACCCTACGTGTTGATCTGTTAGTAGAGCCAGAGATGTAAAGTAGTGACGTACCCATATTGTGAAGGAACGGATGTGTATGGGCCACAGCTGCACGTATACACGTCAGCAAACTGCATAGGAGCACACATTCCGAAAAGCCAACCAATTAGCGTATAGTCTGTTAATTGTCCTACAACTTAATCGTCTCGACTTGGGAACGTACGGCGGTCGCCGTTAATTATGCCGGGTCCGTCTATGATATATGCAGCGGGAGTTTCACTACGAAGCATAGGTTAGCCGTAGTTCTATCGCATATGAGGCCAAACTACGGGAATCGTTGATCTGCGAGTGTTCCACCCCGGTCCAGGACTCCGATAAAGACGATAACCTAGGGACAAGATGTTAGGCGACGTACGCAATTTAGGATATCATAGCTTACATTCTGGGGCTGAGTTCGGTGCTGAGAACGCAAAATTGTCAGCTGAATGAAAGCCAGTAGATTTTTGCATAACGGATCACCTGAAAAATGAACACTGCGATAACACATGAGGTAAGTATAGGGTCTCATAAGCAGATATGTTCAACTTACGCCCTTCTCCGCTGAAAACAAAATCTAGTGAGGTATAGTGCGATAAATACCAATACTTACCGAGCTTGATTCGGCGTGCCACCTGTTACGGTTCAGTGTATAAGTCGATAGCAAGG